>VWPW01006762.1:156548-395625 GCA_013389825.1 Crypturellus undulatus | reverse complement strand
AGTTAAACGTTCTCCTAACTGAATGCTTCATCTGTCAGAAAATGAAGAGATTGCCTTAGAAGGGACAGAAGAGCAATCGGTCTTCTTGTGTTAAAAGCTTTATTTTTTTTTTCTATACAGTTGCTCTCATTACAAACTTAATCTGTGCTTTTTATGAAGGCTTTTTCCTACACGCTTTCCTTTAGTTATTTTTCGTTTTCACAATTCACGCTAACTTTCCTATACTCACTTTTTTTTTTTTTTAAGTCCATTTGATTTCCCTCTCGCCTCCTTTTTTTGCACCATTGCATTTGTTGCTTAGTCTCCAGTCACTAGCATCAGCAGGGTGACATCTCGTGGCGAGAGCGCAGTCACTCTGAGCTGCACCCACAGGCTGCCACAGAGGGAGGCTGGAACAAGCACTTGTAGTCTTATGCCAGGGCCTAAAAACAACATTTTATTCCAAGCCAAGTCAATGGTAAAGCTCTGGCATCTCCAGTGTATTAACTTGGAGTTATTGGCAGTGAGTTTGTTGACCAAAAAGTAGCTCTAGATGCCGAGTTATTTCAAAATCTGGATATTTTGTCCTAATTTAAACTTTTTTTTTTTTTTTTTTAAATAGCACAAGAAGAGCTCAGGTCCTGAAAAAGCCTTCTCAGAAGACAAGACCAAAGTGCACTGCATAGGAAAGAGATGGGTATTAGGGCATTAAACAGCTGGCATGCTGCTCTGTACAGATACTGATGAGTTTCTCTGACTCTTCTATCCATCAGGAGCGCCTGTCTGTGAATAAACATGGCAAACTCATTTTACACTGGTGCCAACAAGTGGAAGCACATTCAAATGCTAAGGAAAACTTTGTTTTCATGGCTACTCTCAGGCTTTGCTTTCAGCTCATGCAAAGTACCAACTGCAGTAGGGTGATTACTGGGAAGTAAACTGCATGACAGTCATTCCTCAGACTTTTATTTAGATGATCCTGCACCATGCTGAGAAATTTTAATGGAGACATGCAAATGCTATGCAAGTGTGAGACTTATAGTAAGAAGCATAACAGGAATCAGGAGTCAGTTCAAAATGAGGTATTTTTTCTTGGCATATGTGAAATGGGGAAGATTTCACTCACATAAAGTGACAGCTGTGCAAGATTTGGCCATCTCCAAACATTTAGAAGAGTGTTAGCATTTCTGAAACAGCATGAGCTAGGTGAAAGAGGGTAATATTTCTGTGCATGCTAAAGTGTAACAGGTTATTTTCTGAAGAAGAAAAACACTTTAGTTACAGTGTCTTAGCACGGCTGTGCTTCTTCATTCGGTACAGAGTTGGGTGTTATGTTGACAAAGACATGAGGGAATGGTAGATTGTGTTTTCTGTAAGAAAAGTGATTGCACCTTTGACAAGATTGCCTGATTGTGGTTAAATGTGCAGAACATTTTAATTTCGCTTTGTACAAGAAGAACGCTGTGGTCAGGACTAATCATCTGTACCTGCTGTTTAGACTAGAAATTCTGAGAACAACTGCCAAATGGTTGCAAAAATTGCAGTGGTGCCGTCTTCAGCTACAAGCAGGCATAGGTGTAATCACACTAACCCTTGCATGTTGCCCAGAACTTGTTGAATAAGCTAAGTGTAACTGCTAGTGTCAGCAGGATGACTCTGGCTTGCCCCTGGGTGACTCAGAAATGATGGTGCATAGGAAGAAGTGGCGTGGAGGAGTGGAAACCCTTCCCTGTAATTTGAACAAGGGCGGATGGGCCCGGTTTGGCTACTAAAACAGTAGATGGGTTTCCAGGCAGGCACTTTAGGGACAAACTGGAAAGATTCAGCAGAGGGTTAGGCGGATGGTGAAGGGCTTACAGCACATGATCCCTGTGGAGACACTGAGGGAACTAGGCTTGCTTAATCTGATGAAAAGGAGGCCATGGGGTAGTCCAGTAGCAGCCTACAAAGACCTAGAGGGCTGTTACAAAGGTGATGGAGCCAAACTCTTTTGGTAGTGCCATCAAAGATAACAACAGTCAGTTGTTACACAACCTTGAAGGTTACGACTGGACATTAGGAAAAAAATTGTCACTAGGAGGATAGTGAAAATTCAGAGGCATTGTGGAATCTTGGCAATTTTCAGAATTTTGCTAACCAAAGTGATAGCTGACTTCACAGGTTCACAGAATGGTTGAGGTTGGAAGGGACCTCTGAAAATCTCCTAGTCCACTATTTATTTTTTTGTCTATAATGAGACAACAAAGAGAACTGATGGATATTGAGCCATCATCTGGCACTCTCATCAGACCACTGAAGCTGCTGGATAAGGCATTCTTCTCATTTTCAGACAAATAGGAACAGCAAATGTCTCCTGCTTTGCTAAGAACTGAAACAGAGGAAAACCACTGAGTGAAAACTACACAACTTAGCTACTGTTTTCTAGGCTGTGTGGTTCTGTTTTTTGGCCAGCTAGCACAAGGACAGGAACGTGACAAAAGCAGTGGGGAAAAGAGGAAAGGATCAGAGAAGGCAGCTTAGAAGTCAAGAGCAGTGAGCTGTGGTTGGGAGCTGCAGGCAGTTTTTAATGGGTGTGCCCAAAAATGCTGCTTTTCGCCAGCCAATTGCCTCTCTCTGCTGTGCAAGCCACCACCTCAGACTCTGGGAGGAACATAAATCTCCTCCGGAGCTGCCATCATCTCTGATTCCAGCGCAGCGGGAGGAGCAAGGCTGCCAAGGCAAGGTTAGATGTTCTGTCCAAGGTTACATGCTGCTGTCTGCCATAGGCATGGAGACTGAGAAGCAGCAGAAAAGGTGGGCAGCTTGCAGTAGATGAATTGCAAGTCCAGAGTTAAAGTCACACTTGTAGCATGGCCTGAGGGAGAAACTAAGATCAACTCTTTAGGGCAGACAGATCTGGATGGGAAAAAAGCTAGTAACGGAAGCCAAGGCACACTCACCCAGCTTCACCTGTCTTCAGGGCAGCTGGCTTCTAGTTAAACAAGCACAATGAAGGAATACGCAGTTCAACTTCTCAGGGCTAAAGGAGCAATGTATTGATAGCTGTATAGATACTGTGTCGATGTACTGATAGACAAGAATCTTCTCAATTGTGGAGTTCTCTATATTTACCAATCGTACCATTTTTAAATTCATGCCCACACATTTTAATACTGCACAGGTCTGCTCTTGCTGTCAGTTATGTCTTGACAAGTCTAAATTTGAGAGTCATCACGATGCAAGAGGGAATGGGTAAATGAGAAGCGAGGAGTCTTTGAAAAGATTCACTGGATGGCAGATAAGTAAACGAAGGATGAGAAGGGGAACATAATGATTGGCTTTCCTGCTAGGATCTGTTCTCTGAGCAAAGGGAAGCACACCTTTTTACCACTACAGTTGCATTATATAAATTCTATAAATCAGACGTACTTGTACATGTAGGGCAATATAAAATATAACATGCACAGAGTGCCTCTTTCCATAGTTTTTGTGATCCAAGATAGCTACAACTTCCCAGGAGTCTTAGGGGATTTGTCCAATTCCTCTGATATGGTGGGATTCAACCAAAGCTTAACTGGGTTGAAGTTCTAAGCAAGGAAGATAAGTGAAAAATCCCAAACCCAACAATCTTTAAAAGGAAAAAGATAAAAAGAGCATTCAGTACAAAATAGAAGTAAGCTCAGAAAATCTCTAAATATTTTGAAAATTAATTCTGAAATGTAAACTAGCCTGATTTTGAAAATTTCAGTATGAGAAATGATAATGTTAACACCTAAATAGCTGAAATGGGAGTGGTAGTGGCCTGTTATTGTTGCAGTGAGAGGGAGTCGTGGATGTACTGGTCCTCTTAGGTTAAGGCCATCTGAGAATAGCAACATCTGAAAACATATTTGGTTTATTGTTGTTTAATAAAGCTCTTTTCCAAGGGAATATGATAGAAAGAGATCAGATAGGAGACAGGTTCTACTTCCCCTGTTGAATGAATGTGAAGTAAAGGACCAGCTATTCATAGTGGATAAAATTGTTAAAATCAAACAAATGTCTTATTGGCCTGGATTTACCATATAAACTCTGATTCAAAAAAGTGGCTCTCAAACTGTTTCAAATGCTTGCCTTCCCCTAAAGGATTTAAGTCATCAATGCCAAGTTACAGGATATGGAGGAAAAGAAATACAGTGAAAAAAAAAAATCCAAACCCAGAGCCTCAACTTTAATTGACAGGACTATTCAGACCAGCATGTGGAAGAAACAATGTTACATACCACATCAAGAGGACCTAACAGTACCAAAATAATTTTGTAACAATGATACTTTTAGACATTGTTGAAAGTATAAATAAAGATCACATGACTACTTCAGTTAAAGTTCAATTATATGAGTTGAAAAACAACTCTTAAGTAGAGGTCAAAAACAACTCTTAAGTAGAGGACAATAGAAGTTTTTTTCTTTTTTTTTCCTTCTCATTCCTTGTAAAAGAAATTGCATTTTCAATTTCAAGAAGAGAAATGACAGGCAAGCGTATAAAACACTTCCACTCCTGCTTTGCCAAGCTAATACCTTTTACAGAATTCCTTGCTGATAATGCAATCTTTTCTTTCAAGTAGTACAGAAGAATTCATTTAACTCTTAAAAACAAATTCTGGCTGAATCAGATAGGCATAGTTATATCCTTTGTACAATCAAATGTTCTTACTTATGTCATACTTGCCTTTCTCACTCTTTTTTTTTTACTTATGTAATATTTAAAACTGCGCTGTTATCCATTAGAATAGTGATTGTGATGATTTGATGATTTTGATGATTTCATAGTACATTCTGGCATCGCCAGAATATAGAACTAACTGCCCTGAGATACTTATAATAATAAAAATAACAATAATTTATATTCAGAGTAACAAAAAACATCAGGGCTGTGAAAACTAAAGGATGCAGGAGTGAGTGCTCAGGAAAGGAATACTGGACAAAGACAGGACACTGGGCTCACAGGGCATTGGGCATTTGACCTGTCCTATGCTTTTGTATTTCTGCCTCAGCTCTGTTCTGAAGGAAACCATTTAGATTTTATCTGAGTGTGCAATAGCTGTGGTGTATTTTCTGCAGTAGCATATACTACCTATAGTTGTTGAAAATAAGCCATTTATTACAATATTCGTGCAAGAATCTTCTGAAATTAAGTCACTTTACCAGCATATCTTTTGAAGAATGCTTAGGGTGGTTTATTGTTCTTAGCTGTGCCTCTTTGATAAGTGTTGTGGTTTAGGAATGGCATTCTAATGTCATTACATTTTGCACTGAGGATATCCAGAAGCATGTGGTGAGACCACAAACTTGTCAAAACACTGCAGGATCCTTCCCATGGCCATGTCCTTCCACAGGCCTTCTACCTCAGGAATGTCTCAGAAAACATTTCTTTCTCCCTCCCGCCTCCACCCCATTTCCTAAGTCCTTACAATTTATGAAACATTTTATGTCACCGTACCTTGCATTTATATGTCCATTCTTTGCTTATTACCATAGTGACTGTAAACCCCAGCATAGCCCATTGTGCTAGGTTCTGTGCAAACAAAATCCACAAATACTGACACCTCTGCAGCATAAAATAGAGCTTTCACATTGAAAACAATAGGAGAGAGGAAAGATGGAAGCATACAGGAAAGAAGCAGAGCTGAACACAGTTTAAAGGAGCATTACGGACAATTATGGTTAAGATGTCATGCTGTGGCAATAGCTTTCCAGAGTAAGGATAACAGTCCAACTGCTGGATGTTTTAATTACCATAGCTTACTAATTTTGAAAGATGGCTTGAAAGAAGACAATAAAGTCACTTTGAATCTACTTATAAGACACTTCTTATATACCGTGATATCTTTGAGAAATGAGCATATGCAAGAAGTTCTTAAAACACTATGTTGTGAATACTGAAGTTGATCAGCAAATCTGAACAGAATTGACTAAACGTGGATCAGAACCTGTCAGTACATTTTGAATTATTTAGATGATTAAATATTTCTTAATGGTTTATATAATAAATGCATAATTAATTGAAACAAAGCATTCAGCAAATACTTAAAAGTTCTCTGCCTTCAGATTTGAGAAAATATCTTACATGGGACTACTACAGTAAGACATTTATTATGGTTGACTGGTAGGGGAATTGTTGCTCACATGCAAAGTCTGACAACATAATTACACATGTCTTCAATAAGAAAATAATTGTGTTAACTAGAGCTTTTTGTGTTGGACATCCTGCCAGTTTTGGAAATATTTTTTCAAGAATTTAAGTCCTAATATTGGCATAATATTTCCTACCAATTGTAAGTATTCAAGCAGAGCAAGAACATTCATAAATCTTGAAGGCTTTATGACTTTTGAAAAAAAAAAAAGACTTGGAGCAGGAAACCGAGCAGTGCTTTAGCATGCTGCAGGCTCCATCGAAAAGCTGTAAGATTCCGTTCAACAGCCTTTATGACTTTTGAGGTCTTTGCAGAAAAGGTCTTTGCAGATGACAAATTGAGAGGAGTGGTTGATATGTAAGAGGATGGCTGTGCTGTCATTCAGAGGGACCAGAACAGACTGGAGAAATGGGCCATAAGACCCCCATGAAGAAGTTCAACAAAAGCAAATGTGGAATCCTGCTCCTAGGGAGGAACAACTCCATGCACAAATATAGACAGAGTGCAATTGCCTGGGGAACAGCTTGCAGAGAAAGTACTCTGGTTTCTGGTGGATGAGTTGAGCACGGGACAGCAATGGACCCTCATGAGAGAGAAGGCCAACAACCTGCGGGCATGCATTAGGAAGAGCTTCGATAGCCACTGAATGAGGTGATCCTTCCCCTCTACTTGGAGTGGTAAGGTCTTGTCTGGAGTACTGGCTCTAGTTTTGGCCTTCCCAGTACAAGAAAGGCAGGGACATATTGGTGTGAGTCCTACAAAGCTAATGGGGTTTATGACTTAAGTGGAACGGTTGAGAGAGCCGGGACTGCTCAGCTTGGAGAAGAGAAGGCCGAGGGGCATCTTATCCATGTGTATAAATACCTGCTGGGAAAGAGTAAAGAAGGCAAAGCCAGACTCTTCTCAGTAGTTCCCCATGAAAGGACAAGAGCAAATGGACACAGTGTGGAATATAAGAAGGTCCACGTAAGCATAAAGACATATATATTTTACCATGGAAAAGTGGTCAAATGCTGGAGGAGGTTGCCCAAGCAGGCTGTAAAGTGTCCATCCTTGGACATTTTGAAATCCTGACCGAACATAGTGCTGAATAAGCTGCTGTAGTTGCCCCTTCCTTGATCAGGATTTGTGGAATGGGAAAAGTTGAACTAGACGACCTCCAGAAGGTTAGAGGTTTAAAGTCTTCTCTTTATCTCTCAAAACGTCTTCCTCTCTTGAGCACTGTTGAGAAAAGAACAAAAACATCAACAACAACAAAAACAAAACAAAGTCTACGTCATCAAACGTAAGGAAAACCACTGAGATTCTTTCAGATTCTTTGGTTCATACAAGGAGTGACAGCAGTGAATCGCTATAGTGGTCAGAGAACTTAGTTCAGAAAAGTGGGTTTTCTCTTAAACACTTGTGGAACTTGCAGGAGGAAGATTATTAATGTTGGGAAAGAGGGACCCTTTGGCTACAGAACTGTTAAAATCTTTACAGATGTTGAAACACTATGCTTGGAAAAGCTGTGAGGTAAAGATAAAGGGAGAAGTATGGTTTTCCGTGTTTCAGAAGGGATAGGAACAGACTTTAGGGCTTTGCTTAGCTTTCAAGTACCTGAAGGGATATAATCAGGATGAGCTGGAGCAACAGCATGAACACTTGATAAGATTGTGAAGAGACCCAAATCAAAAACAACAGTGACTTGTGACAGTAATGACTGTGCATGGTTTCAGGAGTTGGACTAAAGAATACACTAGCTTTAATATGGAGTCTAAATGATGTGGACAACAATTTGATAAGAAATGTAACTCCAGATCACAGTAATTACTAAAAAATCTTCAGATCACTTGTTGTTGTTGTTATTGTCCTAACTTGAAATCTAGAGTGGAAATCTGCTTTCTATTCTGATGTTTGCTATTCCCTCTAGCACACTTATTTTACTAGAGCCATTGACCGAAGGAGACTCACCATTAATGGCCTGCTAAGATCTCCGTCTCTATCAGTTCTACCTGAGAACTCAGTGAAAATGAAGGCAGAGAGTTTGCAATGACATGGACTACACTTATGCAGGTTGTGAAATAAAAGCTTGGAAATACATCTACAAAAAGGTAAGAGTCAAGCCAGATGTTTACGTCCTTACATACTTATACAGGAAGATTGCTTACATCTCTTCTTCTGTCCGTTTTCAGAAGGGCTATCAGACATTGTAGAACTGTAGAAAAACTCATTCTTAACATTCATAAAGACCACCAAAGCCAAAGGACCAAGCTTTTCTTAGAATGATTTATTATTAATAAATAACATCGGGTGTGCAGTCTGGACCTCTAATGGTCCCAGCTTTGGCATTAACTAGGAAGTTTGATTTTTTTTCTGATCTGTATCAACTGGCAACATTACCTTGCTTCCTCAGTCATCAGTGAAGGAAAAGAGACTTTCAAAGACAAGATCTGTATTCTTAAATGTTATTAGGTAAATTTATGAAGGACTGAGTGTTTTTGTTCATCCTTAACTCTCATTTAAGGGATCCCTTATGTTTACATGCACTTTTTTTCTTATGGCTAAGAAGCTGTTTGGAGCCTTTTGAATTCAACTCTGCAAGAAGTCTGTCTAATACGCTGTGCTTAGCATGCCTAAGAAACCTAAATATGTTGTTATCCTGAAGGATGCCTAAACATCTCTGAGGAACTGCCTAAGTGACTACTATAAAAATAGTAG
The DNA here is from genome assembly GCA_013389825.1 of Crypturellus undulatus. Classification (NCBI taxonomy): domain Eukaryota; kingdom Metazoa; phylum Chordata; class Aves; order Tinamiformes; family Tinamidae; genus Crypturellus; species Crypturellus undulatus. Next base: position 386,794 of record VWPW01006762.1, on the reverse strand, counting down.
TCTAAAAACAATATTTAATGTCCACTTGTTTGTTAGACCATAAACACCCTATCTTGTTCGATAAGTAGATACTCCTATCAGCTGATTAATTCCCAACTCTACCAACTGTATAAATATATGCGATATTTATACTAGAACCTTCAATAAAAAAAAAAAAATGATAACCCATACTTATATCCTCCCAAAGCACAACTAGAAAGCTAGAATAAAATACTTTCAAAAGTTGCAATTTAATATTCTTCATATTTTGTGGACTAGAGTACTATTTAACATTTTGTATTCATAAGAACAATTTTATATTAACAGAAATCAGAAATCTTCCCAATTTTCTTTACTTATCCTGAATATTTTGTTTAAACAAAAACTCCAAATAAGTATTTCTATGCTATCCATAAATTACTGATATAAAAGTAGTTGAATAGACTGCTTACATTTCAGTAAAGATACAAGCTAAATTGTAAAAATAAATTGTAGGATATTGTCCAATTTTGGAATTATTCATACTAAGCTCTGCTCTACTGCTAGTTCTTTCATGTTGATGAAAAAACAACCTACCAAAAAAAAAAAACAACAAAAAACCTTTGTTATCTTTTGTCTTTCTATGTTTGTGCACACTTAATTTGTATGAAGCATACATAGCTATTTGTAATTTTAGAAAAATGACAGGTCAGTCTTTTTTACAAATGCTGTTGAAGAGAAAAGAGGTGAAACGTATTTCACAGATCAGTAGAGCAAAGTAAAACATTAATGAAATAAATTCTCTTGTTAATACATTAATTTAAAAACAAGTTTTCATAGAACATTTACATGTTGCAATGATTTTCATAAACGAGTCACATAGCAGCAGGACTAAATATGTGTGCAATTATAAATAAGAAAGAAGATCTTCAACTGAAATTATATAAGAGAAAAAGAAATACAATGTTTCTTTATACATATATATCTTCCTGCTGTGCTAAAATGCAGTTAATTAATTGTGGAATCAGAAACATTAAATGAAACTCTGAAGCTGTTTGGTATCACATGTTTAGTACATGTGATGTAAAATGAAAAAGTGCATTGGTGCAAAAAAGATGTTAGCTTATAGTTAAATTTAAATTAATCATTTGAAAGAGATTGGTAGGATTGGTAGGGATATCTAATCGCATTGTTATGCACTTCATTCAACATCACATCTGCTTAACACTGGCAGTGTCATGTTATTTTTGGTGGAATTGCTTCTTATTTAGCTGCATATCAGAAGCTGGCTTATATCTGTAACATATCACTATAGAAATTCTTCAGGAAATTAGCAGATAATTTCATTCACAGGTAAGTACTGGACTATTCCTTAGTGAAAGAACTTTCTGCCCTGTTGCTTTTTGTACAGAAATGGTCAAAGTTTTCTTTCCCCCGTGAGTAGTAGCCCTTCACAGTGTGGTTCCCAGGAGGGATGTTCATCCATATGTTACAGTGAAACACTACCCAGCTCCTTTCTCGGTTAGACAGATTTTCATTTGATAGTATAAGAAATGACAAAATTATTCTGTGAAGCAGCATCTGCCTGATGTTATGCTAGCCATCTCTATTTTCATTCACAAATCCTGAATATTTTAGTGGCCAGTGCAGCCCTTGACATACACAGTAACATATAGTATGCATTTGCACACCCGCACCACCTGTCTGTCTTTTTGAAACCCTTAAGGTTGTATTTTGTCTCAGCAGATAAAATAAAATAATAATAAAAAATGTTTCCTGTATATTTTGCCTCCTTGTCCCCAATCTGTTGCTTTTTCTGCAACGGATCAGCTAATTCCCTGTAACCATCTTTCCACTCCTGCAAACATAGTTTGGAAACTGTGAATTATTGTTTGTGGATAACATCTTTNTTTTTTCTTTCTTTCTTTTTTTTTCCTCCTTGTTATTCTTGGCCACTTTTTGTACCTTGAAGCATAAAACTTTCAGTAGAAGATGGGATTTTTGTTAAGACTAAAGATGAACCAAAGGAGCTGTTTTTGTTGCCCTAATTCATCTCCTTTATCTGTGAGAAAGTGAGACTTGAACGTGGGTAAGTTCATTATGTACCAAACTGCACAAGGTACAATTCTAATAAGATAAAGGAAAACTCTGGGTGAGAAATTAAGCAAACAAACAACTAATCAGTGTTGTGTCCATTTAGTTTTGTCTCTCTGGCTAGATGTTTCTTCTACACCATATGCTGTTACTAAATTAATTTCCATGCCTGTACATGCCCAGATTTCCATACAAGCTTAATACCTTTCAGTATATACTCTCCAGACTTTCAGTTAAAGTTATTTAAATAAGTCAGCAGTTCCTAATTCACAGATGCTGATTGTGATGGAACATGGTCTTTTATATCAAAAGACCTCCTTTTGAATCACAAGGGATTAAGTGACTGTGTCAGCATTTAGTCATCCATTTTATATAGGAATAGCAGAGGTGAAAGCCTGATCAAAAGATAGTTGAAGTCAAGAGAAGGTGTTTTTTCCATTGATGACCATAGACTTGATATCTGGCCCTTCCCAAGAAGCTCCTCCATAACAAGCTCAAAAGTAGAGGTTGGAGACTTGATGCTCTATGTCCTCTGACGTGGTACTTTGGAAAAAGTGGTAGCTGCAACGACTTTGGGGAATAAGCCCAGTGCAGGCACGTGCCTGAGGCACTGGTGTTACAAGGCTGGTCATTCTTGGCTCCTCAGGTAGCCACCGAGGTTTCCTACGGAGAATAACACTGAACACCTAAGTAGGGTTTCTCCTCTGAGTTAGCTGTTTTTTGGAAAATTATTATTATTATTATTATTATTATTATTATATTTTTCTCATGAGGCAATATGTAGACCCTAGGGAAAGCAGCCTTTTACCACTAATGTTAAGTGGAATGAAAACCCTCTAGGGACTCTGACATAGGAACATAGGAACAAGCTTATCTCTTTTTGCAGTTAATTTGTGGTTTATGTTAGGCCACACTGCCTCACATTCGCTGTGCACTAAGAGAATGCATGTATAGAATTACCATAACTTAGCTGATGTTCGATAACTTGTTAAGTTACTGTCAAATTGTGACTTGCCTCCAGGTTTGAGGGTTAATAAATGTACCTCTCCTAGCAAGAATTAGGACACAAGATAGGGTTGGTTATTGTTTTTATAGGCTGTGTAACTTAATATTAATTACAGAAATGGGTTAAATCATGTCCAACAAGAATAAAAACCCTGTGAAAACATCTATCTGCTTATAAACTGTCAGAGTGACACAAAACAGTATTAGCCACTTATTTGAAATGCCTTCCTGAGGTAATAAACACTTAGAATTAAGCAACAAAATCCTTGTAATTAAAGACTTCTTAATGGAGTCACAAACTGAGGGCAGCAACAAGGTGAAATAAGCTCTGAAGGAAACTAATATTTTCATTGAGATTATTTACTTTTATTTTTTATTCATTGATTGCTTTCACATAATGTCTCTTTGCAGCGTGCATCCACCCTAAATAGAGGTCCCCTGAATTATCATGGGAGCTTGAAAGAAAGATGCTCATTTCTGAGTCAGCATGTTGTGTATGAGGGATGAGTTGGCCAGAGGCAGGCAGCTGGAGCAGGACTCTGCTGACTTGCTTTTTTCCCACCTTAGGCAGCTTGTTGGGTGACTTCGGAAAGGCTTTATTGCTGCTCTGTGTTCCTGTTTGCTCCTCTTTAATATAAGGATGGTGATCCTTGTGCAAAATATATTGAGATCAGTAGTGACAAATGGCACAGCAGGTCCAGGTACTAGCAGTGGCTATACTTACACTTACTAGGCTTGGAAATTGCTAAATTGCTAACTGTAATTGTAAGCCTGAGCCTTTTATTTTTCTCTTTCTATATCACCATATATCTCTATCACCATATCTCTATATCTATGTCACCAAAGTATAAATGCATCTGCTGCCTGTATACTTCTGTGCCACGTGTTCCTTCCTCTCACAGTCGAAAGGAGAAAGAACATCCTTGCCCAGGGTGTTCTAGGCTTACAGTGATTTCAGCTCATACAAACACTTTGTGACAGCCAGAAAGCAGTGATGATGCTCCCTGCCTGTGTGATGCCTTGTTTAGTAAATGAGGAATTGTCCCCTTAACAAATGAGTGGGCATGTTCTAGGTCCTGATCCCAGCTGGCTTCAGCAGGCAGTAGATGTAGTTTTGCAAACGACTATTTCCTTTATGGAGGTACAAACTAAAATAATGTTGAGCTCTCGAACTTACTTTTTTTCCCCGCCTGGTTCATTAGAGTGCAAAATAGGTTCACTTGGAGGGTCCAGGGCAGATTTCCTGTAACATCTTCTGAGGATAGTGGGTGGCTTGGGTGGCGACTCTGAGAAAAGACTGTTAAGAACTAGGAGTTTCTGGTGCTCTGCCCTTGATCCAGTGTAGTTTAGAACAGCCTGCAGATTATTTTAACTAATATCAACCAGAGTTGCTCTCCTGAATAGTCTAAGGACCATTCATTAGGGGGAAATAACTGGGTGTACAGTGATACAGCCATTCCTCCTCTTGACCTTTTCCCGCCTCGCTCTGCTAAGGCTGTAGGAAGCAAGGGGAGAGAGCTGATTGCCAGCTCCTCCATGCTGAAGACATGAAAAAAGGTAGTTTTTTTTTCTAGAGTAGTAATTATTTTATTCATGAATGATCACTCACTATTTTATACACCAAAGTCTTCCCCCAAATGTTTTTAAGTGCTATTGGTATATAAACTTTACATTATAAAAATTATTGATGCTATATTAAAATATCATGAGTATTTCAATGACAGCAAGCAGCCCTTATCCTGAAATAAGATTCTGCTGTGAGTTAACATAGAACAAAAGCTAATAATGATACTGCAGAAAGAACAGCTCACAATCAAAAGAAAATAAGTCTATAGTGGGAGGCATTGATCTATGGAGAGAAAACAGGTAAGCTCTAGCTCTGAAATCAGCATATCCGGAGACAGCTTTATAAATCTGTATTCAATCACAGTACCTCAGGAGGGCTGTGAATCAACAGCAGTGAACCTTTCTGTAACTGAATTTAGAATAAAATAGATTTGTTTTTTTTTCTCATCTGACCTTTTTCTTGCTTGCTTGTTTTCCTCCTTATTCTAGGCCTTAAAAAATGTGATTCTGAAAAGTGGTATTCAGATCTCATTGCAGATTGCCTTTCTCTGTATATACTTCTGATTTTTGTTTATTTGTTTGTTTTCCCTACATTGCTCTTTGTGTATTGCTTAAAAATAACATCAAAAATAAATAACATAAAAAAGAAACGTTGTAAGAAAAAGTTTGACCAAAAGGTGGCAGTGAAGACACACATAAAATGTGCCATCATATATCTGAATAGTAAATGTTTTAAGAGAAAAAAAAAAAAAAGCATTCACTCAAGCTTTAGGAGCATCACTGTTTAAAAAGTGACCAGTTAGATTGCATGTTAATGTAAAAACTCCAAAAGGAGTTTGACTTACTGCAATAACTCATTACTTGATAAAAAGCCTGCTACTGAACTAGAGTGTGAGGGTTTTGTAAGACAGGAAAAGATTGGGTTTGCCTTGATCTTGTCTCCTACTGCTCAGAGGATAGATCAGAGAGGGGTAGGATTGCTCCTCCTGTTGAGATGGAAACACCTGAGGCTCTGCTCATCCATCATTCCCAGTTCATACTCCACATGTGCAAACAATCTTGCTCTTGTTCCCCCTATTATAGCTCTACCTAAGGGTTACTAGGGAAGAGTAAGCCAACATTTGAATTCTTTAAACTGTCATGAAATCTTTGTCTGCTGTGCTCTGTCCACTATAGGCTATGAGGCTGTTTGGTTCACTGCTGTGTGCCTGTACGCAGGATCTGTGGTTCTTCTTCAGCTGTGCCTGTCAAAGCTGTGCCAGAAAGGAGCCACGGCGAGTAGGCTTTTCCCACAGCAATTAATTTTGAGTTAAAATGCACTTTCCCGTATTATCCTTATTAGTTTTGACTGTTGCAAAATACTCCGTTTGTGCCCTGTAGAAATCACTAATTAAAAAGATAGCCTCTCCCCCAAGTAGTTACAGCCCAGGGCTTATTTTCATTTTTTGTTCTTAAATTGCTTTTCATTTGCACAGAAGCATAAAACTTGAAGTACCTGCTAACACCTGCACACACGTTTAGACACCTTGTTGAAGCATTCAGATTTTGTTTCTGGCTCTTGTTCTTTGCTAAGGTTAGATTCCTGTAAATATCTTTTAATGACTTCATAGTTTTCAGTGCATTTCCTCATGAAGGTTATAAAATATACGGCAGAAACTAGATCAATAACTTTGATCTTGTGAAAGTTGGCTTCGTTCATCCCTACAGCAGTCATTCTCCATTTGTGATCCATGAATCTCTGCTGATCTGGAGCACATCAAAAATTATCTTGGAAGAATTTAGCAAAAAGCGAATGGAATACTCATAGATGCAAACAAGTGAAAAATGATTGCTCAGCCTGATTTTTATTTGTTTGGAAATGAAGAGATACTCTGAGAACTCTGTATAAGACAGTACAAAAAAGGTTGAATAACACTGTTAGCCAGTATTCTACTACCTGTGTGATCCTGCCAGTTTAAAACACTGACAGCCTCTCCTTTGGGAAAGTGTTATGCTGTATAATAGATTTTTTGGTTAGGAAACTTTCATGGCACACAGCCCAAATTTCCTTTGTGCCACATGATGTTAACCAGGTCACAATGCAAAAACAAACAAACAAACAAACAAACAAAAAAATTAAGAGCCTCAAAAGACATCTGGTTTATACTATTCAGCATTTTGTAAGGGTAATGGGTAAGCCCATAATGAGCTGGAAGTTGTGGAAGAACACAAATTTTATAAGATGTTATATTCTTAGAAGCTTTTGCTGGACAATGAATAATTTGTATAGGCTAATCCCATGAAAATTAGCAACTAACTATCTTGACATTGAGGATGACAACATCAGTCTTTACTAAGAGCAGTCCTTTAATTTCACAGTGAGAACCGGAACCTACTTTTCCTGGTTTCTCAGTTTTCCATCCATTTATTTAATAAATTTATTTTTCTTTCTAGGATTCTAGAATAAGCCCGGTGAAGCAACAGACAGAAGATGAACTAAATATGTAGCTACTTGAACCACACAGCTCTCTCAATGTACAAAGATTCTAATCTTACTAAGCGAGGAAGCTCTAGAACTACTTTTGCTATTTAGGTTTCTTGTTTTTCCAAGGATGCAAAGCTATAGATTTCTTTGATTAGCTCAGTTTGGAATATCTGTGCAGTTTTGATAACAATTGCAATTACTTGGTTAACTTGTCCCAAATTAAATTCTTTGCAAGCTACTAACGAACCCTGAGCAGATGAAATGAAATCAGGGAGATGAAGAAATCAAAAGCGTATCTTAGTAAAATATTTGCTGAGACTGACATATGGAAATTGCCATTTTAGGCAAACTCATGTTAAGTGTGGCACTCTTTGGAGTATATATACTTTTGAGTCTCATCTTTCTAGTTACTCAAGCAGAGAAGAGGTGCCAGATGAAAGCTTTAAGTAGTAACCTGGCACTACTGGGATAGCTGTAGGAGCAATCCATAGCTGGTGCGCAGTGAGTAGAGCCGGATTCCTCACTGGGCTGTGGGAATCCCTGGAGGTGCTTTAGCTGTTCCCATGGCCTCTTTTATTTCCTCAGCTTGATTTAGTGTGGGGCTCACCCTGGACTCTGTAGAAAGCTGAAGATTGTGGCTCTGTTGACCTGGAATCTGAGAAGGACCTTTTCACTGTGGATCTGCTGGATCCTCCAGCCAGATATGATTATGAGGAAATGATAGCTCTCAGCTACTTTTCTCTCCTTTTGCATTTTTCTGTCATCAGTGCTGGATTTATAAATGCTGTTGAGGCAGAGAAAGGCTGTATTGGGAGCCCACTCAGTTCGGGCTGAAGAGGCAGGGTGATGATTGATTCTCACCATCATGAGGAAACTTGTGCCAGTGCTGAAATGAGCACAGGTTCTTGCAGGGAATTAAGCAAGTATTACCTTCATCCTGGTGGCATTCTTGCAGAAAAGGACTATTTCCTGGTGGAGAATCCTTTTTTTGTTGTTGTTTGCTTGTTTGTTTGTTTGCAGATAGGCACAATCTGTCAGTGTTATATTGCTCTGAGGAGTGGGACCTGTTTTGCCTGCAAGTTCCTTTCACGCCTGCTAGAAATGTGACCTATTTCAAGCACACACAGAAGGCTTGGTCTCTCTTGGTAAGCCTTGGAAAGAAGAAATGGGTGCTTGGAACTTAAGAAAACATGGGCAAAATTAATATTTTGTCTAATAGACAAAATATTTTGAAACCCTCTGAAACCCTAAAAACAACTGAACATATGCTAGAGTTTGTGTGATGCGATTAGTGAGGTAGAGACCACCTCCCTTTGAAAGTAGAGTCTGCAGCCAATAAGCAGTACTTCTAAATGGATCTTTTGCAATTATGACAGTAAAATCATGATTTCTAAACAATAAACCCACCAACTTTGTTACCAGGTTTCAAAGAATAGTGGGATTATTTTCAAAACCCATTAGTTGTCTCAGTTCCAAAAAATTAAACATTTGTTTCTGTTGTAATTATTCCACATAAACTTGAAGTCATTTCTTTATTTAGCTTTATAGTTTTCAGATGAGGCAGCCAGTGACCCTAAATTCTGCTTTTAGTATATATGATGGATAAAAAAAGTCTAGTCAATTGGAAACAAATTTATGTGGATGAAACCAGATAAATATTTTACACTTGAATGGAAAGGGAAAAACTTGTAGTGGAAAAAATTAATGAAATCAGGAAAACTCATATAGACTGGATAAAAGAAAACAATCCCCAGATGTTTTTGAGGCATTTCAAGGAAAATTTATAAGTTGAATTTCAGAAGAGTGATGCCCAAATTTTAGTGAGTTTCTTTGGGAGCTGGTCTTCCAAGTGCATTGTGCCCTTGAAAATCCTATTCACAAAGCACAGCCCATCTAGTTACAGTTATTGCGGTATAAACATTTCAGAATTAGTACTCTAAAAGCATAGTGGTTTAAAGCCCATTTGAGTGTCTGATTTTCAAAATGTTAGGGAATATAGAAGCTTCCACTGGCATCAGAATAATACGGCACTTTGCACTGAGTCTGTTTAAGTTACAGTTTTCCTTATATCAGACTTTTTCTGAGGACACAAATTTTCCTTTTGTCACACACAGCATCAGTATTAGCATCAGTAATGTTAAGGCAGCCTTTATGTTGAGCTGATAAATCCGTTTGGCCAGCGTGTCTGGATTTTGCTTTTGTGAAAACCACGGTGTTGATGGTTGACTAGACGCATGCCTGGATTCAGCCCCGATAAGGAGTTAGACTGCTCTGCAACTTGTGCCTAAGGCTGGGAGCTTTAGACAGCATAGAGAATCTGCAAGCTAAGTGTAGCTTTTATGACCAGCTGAAATAACCGGATCCCAGTGAGGGCATGGTAATGGTCTCAGTGCCTGTTAAAGTTTCAAACTGGGCCATACAGAATCTCTGGGTAATGGCTGATTTGAGTAAATCTTCAGATAATTAATTTCCTCTCTATAAGCCCTGTTATGCAAACATCTGGCAACCTAGCTGGTGATCCTGTTGTGCACCACACACATGATTTCAGGTCATCTTCCTTAATTCATTCCCTGCTTATTTCCCACTCAAGATTTAGAGTGAGTGTTTTCTTCTTTCTCCTGAAGATAGAAAAATATTTACCAAAATCTGACCTATTCTTAAATTAAATACTGTTTGGACGTTATCAGCTTTAGCTGTGTTGGTTATAAAATAAAACATGCTCATCCAGCAGCTCAAAGCAGGCCTGCCCTGCAATCCTATCTAATAACAGCGAGTGATGTGCATTAAATTCACAGTATGTTCGCATTAGTTTCACAGTAACTCTTACATTATTAGAGAACAAAAATGAAATTAGCAACCAGTAATATTGTAACCAAGAATACAGCATAGAGAAGGGGATAAAAATGAGCAATTTAGAGCTGCCAATTACAAACATTTAATGATAAAAAGATATGTTTATGCAGAGCTTATCTTAGCTGGATTCCTCCTTGCTAACAGGAATTTCTATATTATTTTCAAAAAATTCAATTTTATTAACATCCAATGCTGCTTGAAACAATTACTAAGCACTTTTATTCAGTTTCTTCTGTTCCTTTTTACACATGTGGTATAAGACTTCATGCAGAGAACCTAAAGCAGGCTTCACCTTTCTGAATACTGGAAACTTGGTAGTTCTTAAATATGGAAAGGTGATGCTAAAGAATAAAATAAAACAAAAATCAAATCTTAAGAGCTAGATGATATGTTCATTTTAGATGTATATTGCTTAAAATATAAACAGACTGTCATTAGATTCCAGACTGTGGCATTGATTCGTGTATCTGAAATCTGCAAGACACTGCTGATGGCTGCTGTGTTGAGACTGAAACACTCGTACTGAATACTACTAATTGTTCATTGTGCTAAGGAGCCTTTTATGTAATTAGTCTACATTTTTGGATGAGGAAATCAATTTTAGATTAAAGGACCGCACTAGGGAAAGGTGTAGTTAAAAGGTCCTACCTAAAACGAAATTGGAAAATTGTAAGAATATTGTAGGGCTTTATCATGCCATAGCTTCCAAACAGCTTTTATTTCTGCAGTGAATTTTGATCCCTGAAGAATAGTTTTTTGTAGATTATGGTAATTTACTATTAGAAGTTTAGCTACCTTATTTTGGAACTGGCAAGATGATTAACACTGCATTAGAGATAAGACATCATTCAAAGACCAGAGAGTAGGACAGTGAGAAATGGACATAGGAGATTTGAGCAGTGTTACCTGAGGAATCTTATTTGACATATGAGCAACATATAATTTAACTATAGAAACATTTTTTAAAGCAAAGAATTCTTTTTTTCCAGAAGAGTAACTACAGCTGATACAAGGGGCACTTTTGTATTTTTCTCCAGCTCTTCTGCCTAATGCCAGATCTCTTTTTCACTCAGATTCAGTGTCACCATGCTTCCAAGTGGATCTGATAAGCCTCTGCCTTTGTGTCAGATGCAGGTGTGAGACTGGGGACAGGTTTTAATTTGTCAGCTCTTTGTCAGTCCTAACTAGTTACTTTCTGCCTACAGGGCTCCAAGGATCTTCTTTTGGATTACTATCATTTCTACACCTGGCATTGTTTGACTGTGCTAACTGATAAGCTCACAGACTGATGAAGCAAGAAGCTTTTTAAGGTTTTTTATACCCTATGCTTGTTCTAAATATAATTTCATATACTGACTGTTCTCCTGAGAAGAGTCGCAAAGGGCTGCTAGTGGTATTATCATGTGAATTTGGCATGTTCTCTTCACTCTAGAAGATTATTTTTGCATAGAATTTTTTCCTGCAGAATTTTTTTGGGGGGAACTACACAGAATATTGAGTCTTGTAAGATACGCAATCTTTTTTATGTGCCAAAATGTAATTGATTGGTTACAGTAGACAAGACAAAAGAACAAACAAACAAACAACAAAAAACACACTAAATAGGTGCTATACTCATTAGAAGGTGGAAGCTAACATATCAAATCCATATATTAGTACTGGATCTTCCTTATGTCTTTTTTATCCTGTGAAATTCCAACAATTCTTTCCTGTAATAAGCCTTCTTCTATCCCTTCTTCACTACATGAGCATTTAGGATGCCTTTTCATGGCACAATCTCTTGTCCAGGGGTTGTAATAGCTGGGAACTTTTACCTACTTGATTTCTTGAGCTGTAATATCTATGCTGATAGACAGAAATAATACTTTGTTGTGCTACTCTGGCTGTGTGCTAAGGAGTTAGCAATATATATTATCCTGTCTCACTCTTTTCTGTGGCTTGCAAAATGGGAGGGCAGTTGTAATTTGCTCTGGGTTTAGTAAAGAGGGATATTCATTCATTTTCTTATTTGTGCTCTGCTTTTCTTTTATGTTCCACAGCTTATGTTGAAGAGGTCTCTTCATCAATACACTCAGAAATACTGACACGGGTCTTCTGTATCTGTGAGTGCTGGCCTCAATATCACCATAAAATAAACTGATACAGGATGTTTGTGAAGTTCAGGGCTGGACCTTATCTGTGTGTTGAATCTCTTGCCTTTATGGTGTTTTGGATCCCTTTCCTTCTAATGAAACCCACAGAGGGATATGCTATCTCTTAGCTAGGACCTTCTTCAATAGAGTCATAGCAAGCACGGCCCGAAATGGGACTCTATTCAAAGCCCGCGTATAAAAGCAGAACAGAAAATGCCTGCCTGATGTCTTGCTGAGATGAACTGGTACCAAGCATGATAGGCGCCTTCACTCCGCCTCTGTTGAGTGCTAAGTCTGGGAGAGGTTCAGAGTAAAGGCTAAAGCAGTCAGTGTAACTCATATAGTGTCAAGGGTTCCTAGGCATTCATTAAGACAGTCCTAGGTGTTGTTTCAAGCCAAAATGCATTTAATTTAGTGGTCTCTTATTTAATTAGTGAAACAGGTAACTTTCAACATTTTACCTAGTTTGTCAGTCCTTTTTTCTCTCTTGATCTACTTGAGTTTCAAGAATGGAAATTGTGCTTGCCAGTTTGCCTGATTCTGAATCAAGACTGAAAATACTTTTGCTCATTGCATTTTACTTTTCCAGTGAAACCTGGACAGACTAGTAGGAATTGAAATTCAATGGAAACATATTGGAGATCACTACAGACTTTTTCCTAATTATAGGCTTGACCTTACAGTCGCATCCCCTCAGAGTCTTCACATAAACTAGGATAGGTATAAACTGTGAGACCCAGGAATATTGCATAGATTATGCACTGGAAGAAGAGTCAGTCCTAGGACCTTGTTTGCAAAGACTGAATCTGGGTCTATATGATTTGTTTGCAGCCTGGGTTTGGCATTGTGTATCTTGACTGAGAAAGTGGTTTGGTAGCTGAGGATAAGAAGTGGGCTTCCTACTTGCAACCAGTGCTGGTACATGGATGATTACTAAAGATAACTAAAGATACTAAAGATAACAGTGAATCAGAATAGCCTATGAAAAAGGCTTAATAGATAAGTTCTCCACAATAAACCCAGAAACCAACCTACAGAAAGTGGTCTTATTAGAGGGGACTTAGGAGGAAGGATTACTCCCATCTTTAAATACATGGCCTAGGATGGATTCTGATGACACTTCTGATGCAAGAATTGAAGACAAATTAATGAAGAAAAAAGAAAATGAAGGTGCGTGGATGCAGTTTCTACAGTTAATTAACCCTAAATACTTACCTTGAAGAAGTCATTTAAGTATGAAATGTCACCTCAAAGAGCTAGCAATGAAAAAGTGAGGAGCAGGGACGCTGATGAAAGCAGTGCTGGTATTCAGAAAATAATATGGAAAACATAATGAAAAGATGTCTGCACAGACATCTGTGCCAGAGGACGTACCCTGCAGTCCTAAAGGAATAGTGTAATCTGTGGAAAGGCATGACTGTGATACAAGACACAGGAAGACATTGCCTTATGAGGAAGTAGAGTTGCTGCAGTTCCTTGTTTAGAATGAGTGATTTTAGGAAGACTATTCAGTACGATGGTATGATGTAGAACGAAGTGTGGGAGGCAACTGCACAGGCTGAATTTTCCATTACAAAGTATGACATATTTCTCTTGTGTCATGAGTGGTCTTCATAGAACCCCAACAATACACCAGAAATAAGCTTAGCCAAATTGTTGTATAATTGATAGTTTTTATGAGATGCAACATAGGAAGATTAGCAAAGTAAAGAAAGTGTTAAATATTTGTCTAGCGCCTTCTGTGAAAGGAGGAATTTGTTAAAATTGCAACATAAAGGTCTTATACTGGAAGTGGAGAGGGAAAAGAGGGAGTGAGGATTCCAGAAAGTGCTTTGAATATCAAAGGCAAACCTTGAATATTTCATTTGCTTTGAAAGGACACTGATCAAGCTTTGAATGTTTCATTTGCATTAAAAAGGAACAGGAATACACATCCTAAGAGAAATCATCCAGGATTGGAGGGAATCACCCAGCAGATGGAGTAATTTGATGAATTCTGCACCCTTAGCTTTTGCAACAAGTTTTCGAGTGATTGATATTTCTTGAGTGACAAAGGGGAAACCATTTTGCTCTTAAAATCTAGAGACACATTGTTTAAAAATGTATTTAGTCTTTGTATGTAGTTTCCAAATTTGTATTTAATTGCGTGAATTTTACCATAATAAACTAACTTTTTTTTTTTTTCCCTATGATTTAACCCTTTAACTTCACATGATATTACAGAGTGGAGGCTGAATGAAACTGAGAATTTCAAGATCTATGATCTTTGAAAATAAAAAGTCTACATGAAACAGCTACCATAGGACAGTCTGCACTCTAAGCCATGTTTTTGAGAAACATGGATACTTTCCTGGTGAACTGCAGGAGCTAGTATGTTACCATTTATTAGAGAAGCTGGCCCAGTGAGTGATCCTTCTAAAGGCATCCAGTAATAGAGATATCTCACTGATAAATATGTTACCTTCACTATGGAGAAGAGCAAGTTCCTACAAGACTTTTTCACGTGGTGTACTTGACCTTAGGAGCAATTGGGTTGGAGTAGATCCAAGCTGTATTAGCTAACTTGGCTCTTATTCTCAAATAAAAGAATTATTGGATATTTGGCCTGTCATCATTCCTAAGTTATAGAATTCAGCTTGACAATAGCTTTCAACCTTTAATTTGTAACAAACAAACAAACTCCTTTAATTCAGTCTCCTTGCTACCACAGAATATAAACATGATGCACTCATTGAATTATTCATATATATCCTCATGATTCAAAATATTTTGGCTTAATTTGTAGATAAACATGAGTTTTCTGAATTTGTATTTTCTTTTGAACTTCTTTTTTAAGAAAAGTTTAAAAATCATTTTTTTTGGAAAATAACAGTGGTGAGTGAGTTCTTACACTCACAGTCCAACCCATTGGCTAAAATTACCCATCAAACATGTCATTCCTCCAAAGACAATGTGATTTTGATAAACAAAAAGGGAATTTACTTTATTACAGAGATGAAACAGATTGAAAAAGTTGAAGAACTCTCCTCATAAAAGTTTGGGCTGTACCTGTGAACAGCACAAATTACCCGTCAATTTCCTTGATCTATTGTGGCATAAAGAATCTTGCCAGAGCCCTTAGCTTGTAAGCTGAAAAAAATCCTAAGCCCCCTTATTACTCTAATTAGACACGTAAATCAGGTCAGATTTATTCAGTCTTGGCAAGAGGCAGGCAACTCATAAATATAATTGTAATGGTGCTTGAAGGAACCTTTGGTAGCATTGCTGTTAAACACTGAAAGAAAAGATAGGGTCACTTGGGATATTTTTTTCCCAACCCTTGAAGGAAAGAGATTTAATGCCCACTTTAACAATCAGGTTAAATTGTTCTATCCTAATCCTCATTAAGGGAAATAATAGATAATTAGTTTTCAGAATCATTCTCATTAAAGAGGAACAGTCCTTGCTGCTCTTCACATATTGCAGGCAGTGCTAGTAAGGACAACTTAGGGCAGTCAAGCTACTGTGTTCTGCAACTTATATCATACATGCCACAAATGAACAAAACGTTGTATGATGAATAAGGACTATTGTATAAAACTCATTTCCACATTATGGGAAGTCATTGAAAAATATATGCATAAAATTTGCATAATTCTTGCAGAAGAATCTTTGTTTTAGGATAGATTCTAGATTCAGCAAAATATCTAATATTATATCTAGGATATAGTATAGTATAGTGTATCTAGTATATAGTGTAGTTTAAAAAATATCTAGTATATATAAAATATCTAGTATAAATTCTAGGATAAGTCAATAGTTAAATAAATGCCATTTTTTATATGAAGCATTAACTGAGAATTGGGTAAATGAGAAAATCTTTCAGACTCTGAGAAAAGGAAGATAGAAATGAATATTCTACAGAGATCAAATAAGTGCTCAAGGAGGTTCCTACATTAACACTAATTTCAGGAAATCTGTGATAGTCTTAAAAATGGGAACTTCTTTTTTTCTGCCTCTCTGACAGTGGTGAGCTTCTAAAGCTGCACTGTCATGCAGGGTTGAGTCTCTTTTATGCTGTGGTTCTGGACTTGGAATGGTAGGGAGCTAATTTTCACCATTCATTGGGTTTGTCAGATAAAGGCCAAATTAGTATATCAGCATGTATTTAGGCTTAATATTGTGAAGGTCCTGAATCAAGGGGGCATCAGATTAAAAACTGAAGGGAAAGTTGGAGAAAAGATGGGCTGGAATGTACTATGTGTTTATGCCACACATATGACATGCACACTCCCAGGTATATCTCACTGAGTCAGCAACTGAGACCTGGATCCCACCTGTCTTGAGCTATCAAGAAGTATGTACTGAAATAAGGCAACACATTTAGATATATCACCTGCATCAGAATAAGGTCCCAAAATATTTATGCCAATATTTATGCCATTGAAATATCCAAATCTTCTTTTTGAAAGTGATACTACATATTCAGAGACTGCCACATATACTATAATAGTTCCCACTGACCTGCCAAAGTTCCCAGTATTATAGCTTTTTTATATTTATATTATATATATGTATACATATGTGCACACACAGAGATTATTTATACATAAACATGCTAGCATGCACACACACATAGAGTAAAAAATGTAGTAAAAAAACTGGCAAGAAATACTTTACTTAGTAGAATAGAACAGAGCAATATATGAGAATATATGAGAATAACGGAAAAATTTTTGATCATCACATATATCTTATTAAGATATAAGGACAAAATAGTCTTTTTCAAACATTGGACCTTTGGATTGATGTTGAAGGTTTGTGTGAGGGGAGAATATGCACGGGTTTGAAAGCTCGAACTTTGAAAGTTTTGGTGTGATATTGGTGCAATCGGAGTTCCCCTTAGTGGAAAGTGTCCCTATATAGCTTGTATTTACAGTAAATGGAGTGTACCGAGAGGTTAAGAGGTTAAGTAGCTTTTACATTTTTGGTGGTTGTGAGTTTCAGAAAGAAGAATGAAGGACAAATGATAAGAAGTTTGGGTCTCTTTATATCAGTCAAATGAATTTCCTAGTGGGAGTCTTTGAAAAGCAGCTGGTGTTAAGTCCATGTGTCTCCTTCCCATTTTTTTCTTATTTTCCCCTCTTCTTTCCTCTGCATACTTTTCCTTCGGGTCTTAATTTCTATACATTTTTGTTTGTTTTAGTATGTGTCCTATTAATCTGTGCACAGGGAGTAGTGAATTTAACACATGGGCCAGCAAGCACTGTGAAAATAAAATATTTTAGTTCCTTCTTACGTCTAGTATTTTTTTCCCATGTTGGCACAATTTGTTTGGTGTGTTAAAAGAAAAAGATAAAACTAGAAGAAGACAGAAAATGTTTAGTAAATAATAAATAGAAAAGTTGACAACCCTCTGACACCAAGAAAAAGAAATACATAAGGAATTTTTAATGAAAATACAACCCCAGCAGGACATGAACTCAATATTTTTGAAATATATGACAGACACTTTACTTACTTTCTAAGATAAAGAAAAAAAGAAACCCTGCTTTGGTTAACACTCGAGGGAAGGTATTTTTTGGCCAGTAGGTCCACAGAGTGCTATGTAAAGAAGTTTTCTTTAGAAGCTTCATTAGAAATTGAATCTTTATCCTACAGATTTTGTGATTAATTTACTTGGCTGAGTATCTTTTTGTTTGCTTGTTTGTTTGTCTGTTTGTTTTTTGGCAGGAGACAAGAGGGTGAAATGTAAAGAAAGCAGGGGAATTGCTAGTGGGTTCTGACTGAGTCTAAAAATTGGAGGGCCCTAAAGTGTCAGAATTTCTGAATCTACTTTATCATGCATGTGAGCCTTATTCTGTTTAAAATGTAAATGTTTCCTTCTTCAATCTTAGAGGTAAAACCTACTGTCTTTCTGCAGGCAAAGTTCCTGTTGGTCATAGAGGTAATTAGATAAGGGTTATTACATATGACAATATGTCTCAGTGTGTCCTCATATCTTTGGTCAGAGATTGATTTGAAGAGTGAATTCTGAATTCAACCATCACTCCTCCATGGGCTAAAATGTCACTCTAAATTCCAAACTGAAGTTATAGTCACTTTTTATCCATTTATCCATTTATTACAGGGTATTCATTGCTTATTTTTAAACAAATTTTTTTTTCTTTTCAATGGCATTTATATTTATGGTGTAAAAAGCCTCTTTTACTCCCTCTTGACTTGCATTTTACTAAGCTAAACAGGCCTAAATTTGAATGCTTTTTGAAAAGAAAGTTGTCTACCTAAAGAAGTTCTCAGTGATATCTTGTAAAATGGCAGATTCCATATCCCCTAAGGATACACCAAGTTCCAGCACTCTAGGATTCCCTTACTGATAAATCCCAGGTCATAGCAGAAATTTTTGCTATGGACTGTAGCTCCTTGCACCTTATACTATACAAATTCTATAGGTTTTCTAGTACATCAGTTTCAACATGTTTCAATTCTCCAGTGCAAGTTTGGAGACATCCAACAATATGATGTTTTCTAATACTGGACCATCAAAAATGTTATCACTTGTTTATTTCTATTGTGTTCATTAATGGGAATTGTTTGTAGACAAATTCCACTATATTGATAACTGTCCTTTTTTTGTTTGTTTTAGAAAACTCATTCTTTTCAGTTGATCTACTTCAATTTTTGTAGTTATTTGCCTGTCTCCCTCTGATAATTTCTCATAGAGTAAATACGACAAAAATTTGCTGGGGACAGCTTCTTTCATACCATCTTGGCCTTAGAAATCAGTTATCAAAAAAGGGATTAGGCCTCATCTATCTTTAGCAAATTCATATATTTTAGTAAATTTATCATTTTGGCATAATTTTTCATTAAGTTTCAAATCTTCTTTTTTAAGGTTTTAGGCTACTGATTTGTTCTTCAATCTTTTTTTCTTTTCTGCTTCCAGAAGTTTGCTACTGTGAAAATATATTGTACAACCCCATTTGATTTATTAAGTAAGCAAGCTCTTTGAGGTTTGCCTTGGATGTCGCAATATCCTTTTAAATATACACACTGTGCCGTTGTCATTGTCCCATCCCTGTGGGAATGCAGGAACGCCTTCTGTTGTTAGAGTCAAAATGAATGTTAGATTCCTCCCTTCAGATCTTACCTTCTGTCTCCAGATCATTATGTCTGCTGCATTCCTATATTGGTGAGCCCAGCTAACAAAGGATTCTAAAACCCTTGTTACTAGCTAGGTGGTAGTTTTTTTGAGTGCTAATTTCCAGACATTTAGGCCCTCAGATTTATTTGGTGAAGGTAGAAGTGTTAGAGAAACACAACAACAACATTGAAAGTATTCTGAATTCTGCTATAGCAGATTTACTACTAAAGGTTGTTATAAAAGCATTTCCTCTTATTTATTTTTAAGGAGCACTATTGCTTATTATATACATTTTGTTACATATATACACACATATTTACATATATACATATACATATATATTTACATACACACATACGTGCGTGCATGTATATACATATACTTACATATATATAGATATATACATATAGCTAGAAGGTATGAAAGGTTTTTCTCGCAAAACCCAGGTATAGAAGGAGGAATCAGGTACTTTTTAAGCCATCTGTTTGCTTCCTACAATATGAAGGAGAGCAAGGAGATAGGAAATCGTTTGGTGTGGCATACGGGATACTGTGCATTTAAAACCTGAAAATTATATAATACTGCCTTTGTGGATATATTTCAGCTATGCTTATCCACAACAATTAGCTATATATCTTTTAGCTATCTTTATAGGGTACAGGAGTAAATCTTAGAATGGGAATGAAACATTGGCTCGGTCAATGAGATCTTCTATATTTTAGATTTGCAGAGCCCTGTGTATGCTTCCCATTTCAGATTATTTCAGCAACATTAGAAACTCTTAACAAAACTAAGAACTAGGCCCACAACACTGAACTCTCCTTCTGCATCTGCCATGTTTTTCTCTGAGAAATTCATTTAATAATAGTAGGACTCTAACAGAAAATTACTGCAGTTGAACAGTTGATTCTGGTGCAGAAACACTGATACACTCTTTTTTTTTTCCTAGAGTTAAAATCTACTTTTGTTTTGTTATTTTTCTTCTTCAATATAGCCCCACCTGATAGCCTATCTTTGATTTGTTCATAGATCAAAGGTATTTTCTGCACTGGCTGGAGACATGATTTGCTCATGTACTATTTGAACACTCATTGAGCCCAGTTGTACCACTGTAGTATCTCAGCACTAAATTCGACTGTCCTCTATTACATTTGCCTTCCAAACCCTTAGCATGTAGAGTTCTAAGGTCCTCATTGTGCAGAGTAAATAAATATATTTTTTATGCCATAGCAAGTAGAAGACTGTTCAGCAGGGTGGTAGTGACTACCTAAGGCTTGAGGAATTGCATATGAGAACACACAAGATGACTTTAATGTCTTTAGAAATCTGGTCTCAACTTCATAATATTGTCATGTACACTTTGATGGGAAGACTTCTAAAAGCTCTTAGGTAAACAGGGATCAAACTTCTAATCTAATTCATTGATAAGAAAAAGATATGTTATATCAAATAATAAGTTTTATGTCTTTCTATTTTCATATGAAATAGGAGGACTGATAGATGAGATTAAAGTTTGGTTGGTGTTCCAGAACTAAGTGAGAATGCACTTCTTTTCTGAGGATGCCTAAACAGTGCATATAAAAAGCATATGGAAAGCCCTAAGTGGAGAGAGGTAGCAAAGAAAAACCTGATGAAGAAAAGGTGACTAATTATAAGTAGTTTGCTAAAGGACATCTAAAAAGAGGATCTAAGCGTTTAAATTACTGTATGACCCTAGGCTGCTCCTATGAGTTGCATCAAAGAAAAGAGAGGTCATAGTGGGAATATGCAGTCTGGAATGTAGGACATAAGATCAAATCCCAGGGACATAGGTAGATACAAATCTAGCTGGTCAGAGTATAGTGTAAAGAGTTCCTTGACATCAGGAATATTTGGCATTATTGTGCACTAAGCAGTCTGCAAGAAGAATGGACAATAATTAGGAAGAAAGTTGGAATGAAGTGGTAAGTCTAACAAAATCAGATCAAATAAAAACAGAATTATTACAGAAGTTTTCCATACTTTAATTGTCATTCACAAAATACATGCTAGAAAACAAATAACACTTCTTTGAAAGAGAATGGATATTTTCTACTGGAAACAGATGAGGAAATTTAAATGAAAGAGAATATTTATAAATATGATCAGTTGTGACAGGAACCAAAGAATTTATGACAGTGGCTGATGATCTATGGTGGACTGTGATGTTATCATGAACGTATCTTAACAACACTGTTTTGGAGGAAAATAACCTCATTAAAAGTCTATGAAAATGGATATCAAGAACAATGCTAACTTTGAACACAGATGTTGTGGCCTAAATTAGTGCATAGCAAAGGTGATCCCTCTTCTGAGATCCTAATAATAATAATTTCTTCCCACATATGAATACATTCACACAGACGCATATATGGTTTTTCAGATTTTGCCATATTTCAAATAATCCTTCTTAGACGGCATAAGAAATAACATGATTCATGCATGGTTTGGAACTTTATGTCTTCCATTACTTATGGTGTTTTGGGTGTGGTGTGTGGTGGTGCACAGGGCATTGAGATCATTTGGGGGAGAGCTAAGTTGAACACATGGATTTTACACCAGGTTCAGAAACTTTTCAGGCTTTGAGTTACTCATTAAATATTTTAAAGGAATGGAAAAGTGTGATTGCGCAAGATCAAAACTAGTGTTGACTTTTATCTTATCTTTCTTTTAAGAGAAACCCTCTTATAATTCAAGTCGATTGAAATAGATGCATATGGCTAACCTGTTGCTAAAAGCATGTGGATCATTAGACATAATTTTAATGTCAGTTCTGCTGGAATGCCTACCTCACTTCATTTTTCAGTTTCTGGACTGCTGTCATTACTATTCAGTAAGGAAATCCAGAGGAAGGTTGTGGCAGCCAGTGCTCCAAAGCTGCAAAGTGGATGCTGGAATGCTGGAATTCAAGAGCATCTTTAGGTGCTTAAGATACTTCTGGAGGAAGTGAGGACTATGAAGTTCTCTGAATTTATAATAAATAACGTATGGGGGTTATTTCAGACACCCAGGAGAAAATGCTAGAGGGAGAACTAGAGGGAGAATCCAATGTGATTCTCTCCCGGGCTAGGTCTCTTTGTGAAAGTAATATTCAAAGATACCCGAATACACCTAAACTGTGCATGCAGGTACAGGCAATTGGATGGTGCTTCTCTTGAAAGAAGACACTGTTGGGCATGCTTCCATATTTGCCTCATCTATAAAGTTGAAGGCTGCATCTGTTCAGAACTCCTTCAAGGTATCTGTATAACACAGAGCCATATTCACATTATAGCACAGGTTCCTGCTCTTGGAATGACTTTTGTTTGAGATGAAGATAATTAAGCAAATTAGTCTCCGTGGAGAGAGATGTACAGGCGAATCTCCAAATGGTCACAGCATGGCCAAACAAAAGACAAAAATGGCCACTGAAGGATCTAAGGTTGTGAAACATCAAGAATATAGTCATAATTGTGTATGCCACAGGTGTAAATTAGATAAGCAGCTAAATTAACAGCACTTCAGAAAAAGGTAGGGAGTACAATTAGTACAACAGATGAGAGCCACAGAGAGGAGTGTTCACAGCTCAAGCAAGGAAGGAAACCTGCAGTGAAAGTACATTTTATAGCTCTTTTCTAAGGTATGCAAAAAGGTTTGGGTGTAGCCACCTCTTCAGGTTCAAAGGCAAGCTTTGAAGTGCTGCTTGTTAAGATGAAAGGAAATTGAAAAGCTATCTATCAAGGAATGCTGAACTTCATTAAATATTGGCTATGACAGTAAACTGGGTGGAAAATGAGAGGAGGAATCTGTGTTAACAACTGGTTAACTGAGTTGGTTGGTCTGCAGTAGGAAGCGGTGACTAGTCCTTGAAAACCATTCATCAAAGAAATAACACAGGAAACAAAGCAGAAATCAAAGAAAGGTTTTAAGAAAAAAGGCAAGCTTTTGAGTTAGAGTGTTATAAAGGACAGTGGAGTAAAGAATCCTGTAAAATCTAGGAACCAACAGCAAAACAGGAAAGTGTAGATGCACATGGAGCTCCAAAGGCTATATTATTTCAGTAGAGGCTTGTTTTTCATCTAGGCACAGCTCACAACACTCGTTGCGGGGCCTTTCATAGAGAAGACTGTTTCAGGAATCACGGTCATCTTTGGTACCCTTCCCACGATTCTTTGAAAACAAATTGTTCAGCTGTGACTCCATTTCAATTTGCTTCCACGTTTCCTTCATGATTCCATTTCTTTGGTGGCGCTGTTCCTTCTCGTCCATATATTCTTTCCACTCATTCTTTCCTTCCTTCCTTTTTAGTTCTATTACAGTGCAAGTATCTCTAGTAGAGCACAGATGAAGAAGGATAAAAGCTGTATGCCATGTCTTTCCCAAGAAATTCTGGATCTCTCAGTTAGACTTAAAAAGATCAGCAAATATTTTTTATAACATATATCAACCTCCTACATCCTTTTTATCTAGTTTTCAGCCACTTTGCTTCTAGTAAGCAGGGCTAACATTGGAGAAGTTATGCACTGTAAATTTTCTACTACTTCCATTTTAGTAGTTGTTTTTTCTGTGGGCAGAGTATATTCAAGACTGAAACTGCAGTTTCACTGGTCTTGGCATATTTAGGAGTAATATAATATGTTCTGAGTTCAGACCTCTCTGTTGTATATTGAAAGCAGAAACTCATACAGAGGTACACAGCAGTAATCTCAACAAATCCTTCATATCATTTATGAATCCCACTAGCAGTATTGGATGGTAATTATGGTGAGACCTCTATTTTACAGACATAGATTTGTTTGATTCAGTCGATGTTCCACTCAAATTGTAAAATAAGAGGCCTTAAGAAGGATAATTCACAGTTCAAAATTAATTTTGCCCAATGTGATATTGGGGGGATTTTCTTTAAACTTGCACGGTTCAAGGGGAACACTGTCCATATGACAAAAACAGGCCTTTAAACGATATTATTCATTTAACGTACTTCATTTAACTCGTACTTCAAATAAATTGTTAAATCTTTAAATACATTGTTTACTAAATACTGTTGTGAACAAGGTACATTTCAAGAAATGCTCATTCTACCCTAAAAGGCTAAGAAGCAGTATCTGAACTATCTGTATTAATATAATATATAGACTAATTCATGCTTTTCGAATTTGGGATTTTATACAATTCAGTGTTCTCTAGGACAGCTAAGAGCATATGCAAAACCCAAAGCACGTTCCAATGGAGCTTCCACATCAAGCACTTCCATGTATTTTAATATCACATTCTGTGAGAAGCTGGTCTTTATCAAAACATTGAAGGCTGCATTTTTATCCACATGATTAAGCATATATAGACTAAATTACAGAGGGAGCAATCTCCCTGTGAATGGCTAGCTGAGGTCAGCACTTCACAGTTTCGTATCAACAAAATAAAGGGAAAATATTTGGCTTTATCATCCACTAGGGAACTCTGTGAGATCGGCACATACAAGCATTACTCTAATCTGTTCATTGGTAGTTCATGCATGACACATGGGCTGTGCTATCTTATCTCAATAGAAGGAGACTAAACCTTTGGAAACAGTTCAAGAGTGGGAAGTGGTACTACTCATTACAGCAAATAGAAAAAAGTTGCAAGTGTTTGCCTCTCTTCAGTATGTTGTTTGCATAATTGGAGAGTAACAGGGCATTTTTTGTGCTCTTTTCTCTCAGGTGCATTTGAAGCAGAGTTTTTCTTGCTATTTGTTTTCCCATGTAAGTTTAACTCTACTTTTTCATGCTTTCTTTGTATTAGTAAATACTGTTGCATGGTGTTCAAGAAGGTAGGGCTTTGAAGACAGCAGAAGGGCATGAAATGCTCATTCAGAAATCCCAATTATTGAACATATTAAAAACTCCATTAATTGCCTACTTGAGAGATAAGATGCTATAAGAATTACCTTTTACTGCCTTTTGAATCTAGGAAAGGCCACTTTCCACAGACAGAGTTAAGAGCATTTCTTGAGTTCTCTCTTGTGAATGCTGAGATGGATTTATACTAGCATAAGGGCCTATTCCACAGGGTCCTCTCCTCAGGCTAAACCTTCCTCCAAACCTGTATCTCCCACATCACCTATATAAAGTAATTATTTTCCTATACTTAAACAGTTCTTCCCAAAACATGCATAATTGTGAACAAAACAGCTGAAAAATCCTCTTTCTTCCCCTTTGTTTAAAGTCTGGGTAATCTTCATATTTTTTCTGCACTGCAAGATAACCTGGCAAACTTGTCAAAGCTTTAAAGCAGTTTAGATAAAGATAATCTGCTTGGATGCCTTCTTCTCTGAGATCACATTTCTGAGGAAGGATCCTGTTCTTCTCTTTCTCCTGTCAAGTTGAAGGAGGATGGCAACTTCTTACCATTTCTTCAAAGCAGGAGAAGGAGCAGTCTAATATTTTTATACTCTACCTCTTCTGTGGTTCAGAGAACAGAAAAGTAGTCAATTCCATGAAAAAGTTCCTCTTGATGTAAGAAATATGAAGAAAGTATATCATTATCTCCTCAGAAGACGAATAAGATCAGAAGTTATGGATTCTGGATTATGGATTATGTTTTGGAAGGCATTCTTTCCAAGTACTGAAGCAAGCAAATGTTTGCAGAGCCATTGCTCATATCATACATATTCTCTAGCAGTGACTTTTAAATGTACTAAGGCGAATCTCTTCTGAATAAACTTTTAATTCTCCTGGACTACGGTAGACTTTTGCTCTGCTGTTAGATGCAGAAGTGACTCGGAATTCCCATTCATTTTCATAAACAAGACCTGAGAGCTCTGTCACAGAACACATTAGAAGACAATACCTAAAGGTGGAGAAAGCTGTAAAAGAACTGTAATCCTCCAAATAAAGAGGCTATTTTATCTGGTGTGATCCACATCTCAGAAATGTTTGTGCCATCACAGCATTTTTAGAAATCTATAATTTGTTGGTTTTCAGATGATTTCTTTTAGAAAGATCTATTGAAGGATTTTGCTTTTGTAAAAGCAAAATAATTAGCAGTTTTTTATTTCTCAGCCAATATTTGAATCTTTGCAGACACTTGCACTAGCAATAAAATATCAACATCATTAAAGGCAAAAAAAAAGTATGTGGCATTTCTGTTAAATTCATTGCATACTCCTTTTTTCCTTTGTAACTTTCCAATTTTTCATAGATCATCAGATATGAATCATTTATCTCGAAAAGAATTTTTGAAGTTTAAAAGCAACATCTTTGTAATATTTTATTTTAAGAAAGAAATGTAGCTTTGGGGCTTTCTGCAACTGAGCCATTGACCTGAACTTTTTAGAGTAGTTTCTTCTGACAAAGATAAGTGAACACTACATCTATCTATCTATCTATCTATCTATCTATCTATCTATCTATCTATCTATCTATCTATCTATCTATCTATTTTTAAAATTTATTTATTTATTTATTGACTGAGCAGTAAAGTATTTACATACTCCACAAACTTTGGATCTTGCTGTTCTGTTTTGCCTCCGAAAGATAAGGTAATAATCTTATACGCTATCTTTTAAGTCTTTCTAATCTAAGCAGGATCTTTTATTGAACATCTGAAGGATCCATTTTCACCTGGATGGTTTTATCAGTAAATAGAGTGCATTATAACACTGAATTGACAAATGTTTATATAGTGATAAAGCTGAAGATGCCTAGTGGGATGCTGCCCAGTCTGACAGATACTGTTTTTGAAATAGCACACATCTTAAACTGCTCATACTAACAGGAGATACTCTCGGAGCTACGTTTGACATTTGACATTGCCTTTCCATTTTGTATTAGAAGGACCCAAACTTAGTTTCCATGTTAAGGAAAATGGTGAAAAAGATATGGTAACAAATTTCCAGGATGTTCTGGCAAACAGTGGGTTTGCTGGTATTTTTTTTTTTTTTTTTTGCCTATACACCTTATTCTGTTACAGCAAAAGTGGTAATAAAAGGCATTTTAGCGAACTTGCTAAACTCATGTTAAAGTTAAGATTTTCTCCCCAGGAATTGTCCTGTTTCCAATAATCTGATAGGTTTTTGATGCCTCATTTCTTTAGAAAATCACAGTTTTCTAACACCATGTTTACACAGGAGAAATTACTGTTGTAAAAAGCATACATCCCTCTTATGGAACGAAATGTTCTTTGCCCAGAATAATCATTACGTGTTAGTTCCAGAATTTGTGAAGGACTGGAGCCCGTCTAGGGCTGTCTGCTTGTGTGTCCGTTTTGCTGCAGTGCAGAACAGGTCTGTGGGGCCCGAGAGGTGCTGCTGGGGACCTGACTGCAGTCTCGGGTAGAGTTCAGGACTTGGCTGCAGTCTTGCTCTATCCTGCATGTCTGTCCTTACTAGCAACCGGAGTGCTGCTAGTAGCTAGCACCAGTAGCTGTGCTCCAAAACTGCTCTCAGATGTTGCACTAAGTGGGGATGATCAGGAGATTCATTTCAAATGGCCCTTTCTTAATCTGAACTAAAATACCAATGCAGCTCTACTGGGCAAATGACTAGTGAGAGAGCCACACTGATGATAGCATGTGTGGAATGCCTTCTGCCTCTGGTCGTGTCTTCTCCATGCATCACCAGCAGTGGAGTTGTTTCTGGTTTGTTAGCTGTGAAACACAGCATGAAGAAAGGTAAACAAAAATGCATGATCAGTATAACTCCTCAGATATGTTCTCCATTAAATGCTCTAATTTACAGTTTATTGTCCCCACACCTTCATGCGATAAAATTACAATGCATGGCAGCAGGATGCTAAGTATTGTTCCCACAAGGCAGCTGATTAAAGCCATGGAGGTTCAGTCCACAAGAATTAATGATGCAAAATTTGTCTCCACATCCATGTAGTATTTCATGCATGCTCTGTGTTGGGTGAGCAGGAGTCTTGTGGCTGTGCTGAAGTAACAAGACGTATGGAGCCTTTTAAATTGTTTCAGATGAAAGAAACCATTTACTCATTGAGTGCCATCAAAGATGATTTCAACCAACATGGTTTATTTCTAGTCACCAGCAATATAAACATTTCTGTTATTCAAATGAAAACAAGCAGTAAAGGAAGTGCTTATGATCTTAACCTCCAAGCTGAGTTTATTTGGTTTCCTTGTAACTTCTGGCCAAAGGAAGGGGCACTAGGTCAGATCAGGACAATATACCTGCAATTTCTGTATTTCCTTAACCTACTTATGTAAATGTAAAGTGTATAACACAAATCTCTGATTTATCCTGTCAGCCTCACATTTTTTACTGCTATGAAAAGCCTGCACCTCTTGAGTGGTGACTGAATTCCTCCTTGATTCAGAAGTTGTTATTTTGTGGTCATGTAGCTTTTTTAAGGTAAGTAACGACCTTTAAGGTCCTAAGGGTCTGCTGAGCTGCCAATGTAACTGAATGCAGGCTTTGTTCTTTTAGAACTAAAAATAATAATAAAAAAATTATCTTTCCTAAAAATATAAGATTAATAGTTTGATCAAGCATTGCTGACATGTTGGAGATGATTTAAATGAATATTATGAAAATTCTGAAAAGTGATTTAATGGATAATCAGTTCTCCTCTTTACATATTGATGTATCAGTATATGAGCTGGGAATTCTGAACTGCTGTTTTCTAGTATAAACAAAAGTTTGTCCCCAAATCTTTCAAATATACATTTTTTTTTCTTTCATATTTGCAGGAGTCTGAAATTTAACTACCATGAATATGAAGTCTCTACAAATTAATAAAACTCTACTGGGTACAGAATCATCTAAGTGACTTCAGCAAAGGGTTTGTTTTAATCTCAGAATATAGATTCCAATATTTTTATGGATTTCCTTCATAAAGCACAAGGATTAATTCCCATGTCAGTGGAGGACATGAATTGTTTTGCTACATCAGATTACCTGAATTTCTGCTATTAAGGGCACAGTTTATCTTCTTACGATGTTAGAATAGAATAAAAATATGGGGAAGAAAGTCGTTTAATTTTATGTAGCAAAGATGGAGAGATTTTTTTTTCTGGTAGAAATAACTTAATCTATGACATAAAATGCTGATGGCTTGAGATGATTTTGCAATTTCGATATTGCGCAAAGGAAAAAGTTGTCTGCATCCCAAACAAGCAGCAGCACACATTGCAGCATACACTGTGCTGAGCAGCGGCAGATGTCAACAGCCTGTCTTGGGCAATTCTTGCAAAATACAAGAAAAAGTATTTGGAGGTTTTTGATTTTTTGTCATGCTATGGATTAGAAGAAGTTGAAAAATAAATATACATTTTTTATTAGAGTAATAGAAATATTACTGTACATATCTCTTGTCTTGAGGCAGTTTTTTAAGGAAGAATTGCAATACAGGAGAAGGAAGAGCTATAGTTAAGAGAAGTTTAATGTCATCATAAATGCTGTGCTAGATGATAGACCGTGTGTTCTTATATGTGGTGTTTTTGTTCTTCAGAGTCAGTTGTTTTAAATCATTTATTACCTGTTTGAAGAAGTTAATGAACAGCATGAAAAGGGGACACTTTTGTTCTTTTCTTTTTTCCCTTCCATAATGATGTTTACTGTCTGGCACAATGATTATTCAATTTTCAGAGATGTTCACCACCTTCTGCTGCTGATTAAATTCCTGTTTGGTTTCCCTGCCAAATCTGCTGGATTAAATTAACAAGATCTGTTTGCTTTAGTGGCAATGACCTGCATTGACCTTCAGCTTGTACAAAATAATAATCTTTTCAGCGATTTATTGATTCAGTGCTCTTTATCTTCTCTTAAAGGAATGTGCAGTAGAAATGTTTGCCTTTACTTCGCTTGAATTTGCAGACATGTACTGCTTATTTCAATACATTAGAGACTTTGGCCCTTGATATTTAACAGGCTTGCACTCTCTGATGTTAATAACACTTCATTTTCTTCAGAAGATTCATTGGACCTTGATTACTCTCAAAATAAAACTTCACATGATCATGAACTTCATTCTTTAAGAGGCCCCACTCTTGAAAATTATCCACATCAAAGGACCAATCTAAGAAGACTAAAACCTTTGTGGGTTTTTTTTTTGTTTTATTAAAACAAATATATTTTTGCTGAATAATTTTCTACTCTTCCTTAATTCATTTGTTTTGTTGTGGACAATTGGTAGTGATGAAACTATACAGCAATGAAGTTATGAAAAAGTTATAAGCTACAGAGAGTGCAAGAATCTTGAATACCTCATTCCACTGCTATTCCAGTTGATTCCAAAGACCAGAGAAATTGAAGTGCAAACTCTCCTTTCCTGTTTGCAGGGAAGATTTAGGGTCGTTTTACAGTCCTTGCATTGCATACAAGAGCTCTGAATACCTTACCAATTGCTAAGGCATAGAGCTTGAAATATGCTGAAGAAAATATAAGTGCACAGATAATTTCAACTAACATCTGTGAAATAAAAAAAAGAAAAGAAAGTTGTAGAAAATATAGAGTCTGTCCAAGATGAAATAGAAACAGCAGTAGGTCTTTAGCCATGGTTTAGATAGCTTTTCCATTACAGAGAAATTATTGCTTACTATTTGGTGTCTGTTGTAGTGTCTTAAATGGCATCATCTTTTCAGAAGTGAGTGGTTGATATGGGTCAGTGTGCTGCCCATCAGCAAAGGAATCTACATCTCTTTCCTGAAATGTTAAAGACTTTATTTTTCAGCCACTGCCATGCAAGGTTTCCAGTTTATCTTGCATCCAAAAGAGCTCAAATAATATAACCCACATCTTTCCAGCTGCCCCAGTACTGATCTTTTTGTCACTCATGAAAGTAAAATCTATATCTGGTGTTTGAGTGCTTTACAACCTCTGCATAGAGTAGGTTTATAGACTATTTGGCAATCAGAAATGAGGAATCTGAGTAAGTGTTGTTATGTGTCAGTCTAGGCAATCAGTGAGTCCTTATCCTCAGGACGAGACAACAATGTGTAGGCATTCCTGTGAGGTACACTGATATTATCCAAAACTCTCCAGAACTGGATTCACAGTCCCCATCAGGGCTTCTCAGTGCAGAAGACATCTGTGAACAGTGATCAAGATGAATAGATTATCATGGTTGTGACTGCGGTACACTACGGCGGTAAAAGTTGTCTGGGCTCTCTAAATCATTCCATGCCTGTGGGAAATCTTAGGTAATGATGCTGCTATTAAAAATAGCACATTTCACATTTCATCTATATAAGTGGTTAAATACCTGGTGATTTTTGAAATTACTTTTAACCTTATTAGCCATTAATTTTATGTTTTTGGTTTCATAGTTCATCCATTTGGCTATTTGGCTATGCTTGACTTTGATATGAATACTCCTAATGTGGTTTTTCAACATGTGACATCTCACACCTGTTTTCTGTGATATTCAAGTAGACTTACCATGTTACAGCTCATGGTTGGACCATGCCTTTCAGCACCGGACCAAAACTGTTATGCAGTAGGGACTGGTTCTGTGGGCAGTCCTGGATAGATATATGACATCTAAGTGTTTTAGTGTTTGATTTCTTCTAGTGACATGTTTCAGTTGAGCTGAAGCTCAATTGTCACAAGTGGAATGATGCACTGAGGGTAAAGGTTGCCTCTGAAGGAAGAAGTGCCTTCGGCAAACAGCGCTTGGACATTCAAAGACAGCCTAGCATAGAATTAGCTAGTCATTAACTACCAAATGGAAAATGTACCTCTGAGATGCAACCTTTCCACAAATAAAAGGCAGCAGTTGGAATGGAAATTTTTCTAAGAATGCAAAAAGACTATGGATCTAGGAAAGCTGAAACTCTTGGAAAATAGTAAACATTGTTCTGTTATTTCTCTCTTTTCACCTTTCTCTTGTGTCAGATCTGCTAGGGTGAAGATATTTTTATTTTACAGCACTAGTTGTCATATCACTTTTAAAAATACAGTTAATAACGCTGTCTTCATCTGTAGATCTCAAAGCACTTCAGGTGAATGTTGTTTTCTCCTTAAGACAGGTGGGAAAACTTAAAAAAAAATTCCTTTTATGCATGACTTTGGAATGGATATTTTCCCTTTGTTGTCAGAATAAAAATTTTAAAAATCTTTTTGGTTGACACCACTGTAGTATTAAGCCTTTTCTAAACTATTTCAGTAAATCAAGTTCTTCAGTTTATCCCAATTGCAGAGCCTCAGCAAATCCATTTTATGTGCAACTTAATGGAAAAATGGTTGCAATACATTTGAAGCAAAAGACAAGATGAGCACTTACAGACATCTTCCTAAGTGACCAACTGATTTGTTGGTGAGATTGATGTGGGGCAGTGTTCCCCCAGTAAAGAAAGACGAGGTAACCAAATAATACTCTAATACGAGGGTTTTTGTGTTATTTTCATCTGTGTCCACTGTGACCAGGACCAAAACGACTGTGGAAACCATATTTTAGTGGCCATATTGATTGTGGGTTCTCAGACCAACTCTATTATGAATTGCCATTTATCACTTCAGAGGGAAGGAACATCTCCAGACTCAGTGCTCTGTGCTCAGTGCAGACTCAGACTGCTCTGTGACAAGGGTGTGCAGATAAAGAAACAACTTGTGAGATGAAAATAAAATGAGAACTAGCATTTACTTTTTTAGCCTTATGTGGAGGAGAGGATCAGCACAATATTCACTGGCCATATTGCTCACTGCATACGCAGTGCCTACATGGCACGCTTGAACAAATGCCCCTGCAAAGCCATTTGGTTGTCCTACTCTGAAACACCCAAGAGAAAAATAGCTCTCAGTACATTCTCTAGGAAAATTTCCTATGTATTAGAGGAGTGATAAAAGTCACTGCTGTGCTCAAATAAAAAATTCAAGTTCAATTCAATTCCAAAGATTGTAGTTCTGGGTCTGAGCTTCAGATCCCATTAAAAAATTGTATCTGTGTTTTGTAGCATTCTACACTCTTTTTGGCTTGTTTTGTTTGTTTTACACAAAATGATTAGTTTTGTTTGGAGTGCACGTAAAACACATGATCTTATTTTACTGATGATAGCATTTACTTTCAAGAGGGGTTTTCTTCCCTTCAGCACATTTGGCAACTGGAACAGGGTAGCTTCATTTGCTTTTTACAAGAAAACAAATGGAGAAAGATTTTCCAAATTGACTGCCTGAGACTTGGCATCTTAAATACTGAGTACTGAGTTTCCAGCTAACTGCTTTGTGTTCAACATCTAGATTTCCAGCAGCTCCTATGGAGTTTGGAGAGAAAGCTGAAATAAGTGATGCTTTTGGAAACTAGTCCTGTTTGACTCTTAAATTCATTCTTGACACCTTACTAAACCATCTGATTTTCAGGTGCCTTATTCTTGTAAACATTTCTCTTACCTTAGTGGGAACAGTTAGCTGTTTGACACTATCATCACATTAAATAAAACCTTTACAGTAATTTGGATTTTTTTTTCTTTTCTTTTTTCTTTTTTTTTCTTTCAGGAGTATTTCCACAGTTTGTTCTCCATTAACCAGTTAGCATTGCTGGTTTACTATCCTTCTGCAATCCCTACAATCAAGGGATTTCACATAATTTTTTGGCCTGGGTATCATGTCTTATCCAGCTAACCAGAGCTGTTATTCTATAATAAAATTTCTGAAGTCAGTGGAGGAGCTCTTTAAAAGCTAAAGACACTTTGAAATTGTAAAACAGAGCTAGCTGTGCAAAGGTAAAAGAGTCTGATGCTCAAGTTATTAACTAGTCCAAAAAGAAACTATCCCATTTACTAAAATGATGGTATAACTCATCTGATCGTACATACTCAGTTTTGATTGCTCATATCCTGTATAGCCAATGGAGAAAAAATATGTTCCTTCATGGAGAATATTAAATTTTGAGTAGTGTAAGATTTTTGAGGTGTCTTACTGGGGTGGCATGGACTGGGCTGTGTGACGCTTGTGACCTTGCTCTAGAAGGAATCCTTCAGTTACTGCTGCAATATGAATACAGAAATAGATAACATGAAAAGATTGTTAATAATTGGTAATATCTTGAAATTTTTTATTAAAGGCAGAAATCAGTTCTTTATTTTAAAATATCATTGCCCTCTTTAAAAAATGTGTAATGACTCAATGATTAAATAGGCATTTTTTCATTTCAAAGGAAATCATATTTTCAATGTGTAGGGGCTTTTCCATGTTACATTAGTGAGTGATGAATTACAATTTCCTGTAGGAAAGATTCACTGACTTCAACTTTGTGTCTCCTTATCAGCAGGCAAAAGATAGGTTATCTCTGTGAGAAGTGTATGATATAAGTGACAGGATGTCAAATACGTGATCTTGGGAAAAAATTCCCTTCTTTCTGCTCTCCTACTGTGGCTTCCTTATTACCAAGTTATTTACTTGAAAACAATAATAGGATTGGAGAACTCCTTGAATCGTGAAATTCAGCTTTGTTTGAAACGTAGTAGCACTAACACAAGCACAGAAAGATTTCTTGCTTTTCTCCAACCATACGATAAACAGCAGCTGTATGATAACCATATGGAATAAACAAAATGCTCTGTATTTCATAGGAGGAAGCTGAATTAAACTTTTTTCTTTTATTATGATTGTGTTATTTCTATCAGTGTTATATCTCTGGCTTCTTAATATGTTAACTTTACTTTGTACCAGTCTCTGAGTATTAAAGAATTATAAAAAACAGATAAATGGGTGAACTTAGGATACCCATGTCAATTTTTCAATGATGTGTCAATTTTAATGCCAAGATATTGGCTCTTTCAGAACTGGAATGTATAGTCACTGATAATGATGCCTGCTCAAAATATCTCAAGTATGGTAGATTATGAATATTCAGGGTAGAACAGCCCTGAAATTGCTGTATATTGCTCCAAGGAACTGACAGATGCAATGTGGGACAGAAGCCATGATTATAAAATGATAAATGGTTTGAAAGGCCAGCTTTAGCTTTCACTAACATCTTTATCTGGATGCAGCTTGACCATTGAGTCAACAATTGTTCAGAATTTTTATTTTGATTCCTGAAGCAAAGCAAAGGCACATTTCAGTGTGGCAGGGACTAGTGCAGATGGCAGGCTAACTGGCACCTCACATGAGCACCAGCAAATGCCAGGCAGAATGTGAAAAGAAGGCAGAATGTGAAAAGCAGCAGGATGTAAAACTGGTATAGAACAAAACAGAAATGCACCAATTAAAAAAGAAATTCAGGTTCTGACCAGCAGCTGCCCAAACAAACATTTCCCTTAAAATAGGTAGAAATAATGCTGACTTGTTTCTCTGAAGAGCTTATAACTTGTTAGTAAAATGTCCTCTTTGTTGAAATGTGGCTTACATATTCTAGACTGTTAGCACATTTCTCTTTCTAAGAGTCCAAACACAAGTTAATCTACTATGTTATAATTAATGCTGTATTTGGTAGCCAGTGGCAGAAAAATCCCTTCTTATTTTGGTCATGACTAATATAAGACCTTATTTTAACAATATCATGTCACTAAGCTTTCTTCAAAGTAAATGAAGAAATATAGTCTTGAATTCATACTATAGTGATCAGAAACAATTGCATTTTTGTAGTTCATCTTGTGTAGAGGATGTTCTTGTGAGAAAACTGAAGGTAACCTTTGAAGGTGAGGTGAGGAAGTGAAAAAAAGATGATCTCAGGTTTTCATTCTTTACTGTTGTCCATCAGGAACTGTTGCACTTTTA
This sequence comes from Crypturellus undulatus, assembly GCA_013389825.1. Taxonomy (NCBI): domain Eukaryota; kingdom Metazoa; phylum Chordata; class Aves; order Tinamiformes; family Tinamidae; genus Crypturellus; species Crypturellus undulatus. Next base: position 350,948 of record VWPW01006762.1, on the reverse strand, counting down.
TCACTGGGGTCTCCTTTACCTCCTGTACCTCTGGTGCTTTCATGAGGAAGGCAATGTGAATGATTTACCGGACCTAGTACTCCTCCAGTGGCCCCCAGCCTTTAAATAATCCTTGAGGCCGTGGGCTAACACAGTCAACACAGAACTGTGGTCTTGTCTAAAAACTTTCTACAAATAAGCTTTGAACTAGATGGATTAAAGGGATGTGGCAAGGATGTATAGGTAAGAACATATGATTCCTGTTGCTTGGTGTGACCATGTCTATGTGTTGATAGTTCAGATAGACTTTAAGATTATTCGGAAACCTGGATCTAGCTTCTGCCTATCTCATAGTTAAGCTCTCACTACCTGCACATCTTGATTAGGCTGATCTTACTGCTACTTGCCTGCTAGTTTGCCACTTTCTGCAATGTTTCAAATTCTTTTTGTTTTGATGGTCTTAAGTATAGCAGTTCTGTCAGTCCTTATCCCTCAGTACTCTCTTTATAATACTCTGCTTTATAATCCTGTACATTTTTCTTTTTCTGTTGGGGACTATCCTGAAAAGAGAAACGGGTAGCCCCCCCACTCAATTGCGTTGGGGTTCTACTTTAGATACCAGCAACGTAATGTAGATGGTTTAAATGGACTACATTGTAGTAGGATGGTTTATGTGCTTCAGAATACTTGAGAATGTTTACTGACTTGGATATTATCAGGGACAGATCCTGTATCTCATTTTGGGTGGTTTCCTCTTGTGTCTTCCAGCACAACCCAAGCAGTTGTGTTTTTTCTGCGGAAGATCTATGCTAGATTTATCTTCTGCTGAACTTGCACAGTCAATCTTATTTATGTATGTTGAAATCTATGAAAAGGAGTACTGAAATCAAAAAAGACAGGGCGAAGAGGAAGAATATGACATCTGAGTTCAAGGTTCAGGAGAGATGTGAATGCACATTCCTTCAGCTAGTGTTCGAGATTTTTCAGCTGCAATTAGAGTCAGAGGGGTGGAGGACCTTGATGACCTCACAGAACTAAACTATGTTTGAACCTTTCTGCTGCCTGCACTAAAGGTCTTTTCTTTAATCTTGGCTACGTGCTTTTATGTGGCTGCTTGAGCTATCCAGTCATGTAATCCCCATCTTTTCTTTTTGAGCCTCCTTAGTGTAAAATGCTATTACACTGAAGAATCTTGTCATGAGTGGATAATTACCTAGTACTGCTTTAGAGGATGAACTTGCTTTTAAGTATTTCTTAACTTTTAAGAACTTCCTACTATAGCAAAATGCTGGGGCCAGATCCTTGGGTAGAGTGAATCAATATCTTTCTATTATGCCAATGGAAACTCCACATGACTGTGAATCCACTGAACATCTCACCCTAGATATTGATCAAATCTCTTGTTTTCTAGTGGAAATAAGGCCTGAACAGCTTCTGCGTTCTGTTTGTTTTCTCTTCTCCTTCTGTATGAAAAAAAATACATAATCTTTTAATAATAAATCCTATACCACTTTTTTTCCACTCTAAAATATAATCCCTTAAGAGTATTTATGGAAGTACACTCATTTGTTTATGTAAAATCACAGCCTTCTTCACTTTTGTCTCATTTTTCATGGTGTTCAAATTAAATATTTTATTCATTGGCTGCACTTGTGCCCACCATGCGTATTACTGCATCGTGATGGAATGAGATTGATGTGCTGCTTTGTAATCACCTATCTGTACATGCCATCATTGTCAATATTGGTTCATTTTTCTTTTTCTTTGCCAAGAGGCAAGTGCAGGAAATCAAATAAACTTGTATAATACTGTTTCAAAATTAAGTTTATTATATGAAATTTGAAAAGTGGTAGATAAATAATGGGAGACAGCTGGACCAAGTCCAGACCATTCTTGGCAGGATTCACACTATTATCACTTTTTTTTTTGTTTTGACAGTGTTCCCTGTGGTACTGATGGGCAAATATTACCAACATTAAAACATATTCAACTTGAAGAGTTTGCAAGTTTGATGCACTCGGAAAGCAAAGCTGTAAAACTGCTTCCTTTTCTATTTTAGTACAGACAGCTTTGTTTTAATCTTTCTTTTTAGTCAATGACTAGCTGTTTCTTAATAAGTTCTATTGTACACATAATATGAAAAAATTTATAGTACATGATCACACTACATCACATTTTCTATATCTCAGACCATATTGAAAGTGTACAAAAATACTTTTCTTTTTTTGGTTAGCTCTTTGGAGAAATGGCTTTTCCTTTTGTATCTTGGTTAGCAGTGGACTTCCTGCAGACACAATAAATAAAACCAGAATTAAGTTTACTGCTGTACGTCCTTATTACAATAGCAGTCATGTTACTGTGCATTTAATATAGTTAATGTATAGAGTTTCTTCTCTTCTGAGAAAAAAGTTACTATTAAAGAAATTTCCAAAAGATTCATAGGCCTTTTTATCCTGATTGTACCACAATATCGGGGAGAAAATGTGAGACATACAATCTTCTTATTAGACTTTCTAGTGACTACATATATGTTTGCATTTATACAAATATCTGTGTGTATGTATGTGTGGGCTTGAAGTCAGTCCTTGAAGATAGTGCTGAAGATCATAGAATCATAGAATGCCTAAGGTTGGAAGGGACCTCTAGAGGTCATCTAGTCCAACCCCCCTGCACACGCAGGGTCACCTGTTGCTTGCTCCGCAACAAAGTCGGGACGGCCCAGGATGCATGCTATATGTAAGCTTTTATTGATCAAGTAGGCACAGCACTTCAGACCCCACGCTCGCGCGTGCACATACGTGCGCAATTCCCTCCCACCTCAGTCCGTCTTATATACTCTTCATCCTCATCATGGCTGCATGGTGATTCCTGATTCGCTGTTCCACTCAGTTCTTCTTCATTAACGACTTCCACATCTTCACGTCCTTTAAGTTGTTTATTTGCTGCAGTCCGTATCTTTCCAGGTGGTTTCAAGGACATGGTAGCCTGAGAAAGTTTTGGCTCTCAGACCAGCTGAAGGTTGTCTCACCAATTCTTAGTTCCCACAGTCACCTAGAGCACGTGGCACAGGGCTGCATCCAAGCGGGTCTTGAAGATCTCCAGAGAAGGAGACTCCACAACCTCTCTGGGCAGTCTGTTCCAGTGCTCTGTCACCCTCACTGATAAAAAATTCTTCCTTAAGTTCCTGTGGAACTTTTGATGCTTCAGTTTCCAGCTGTTTCCTCTAGTTCTGTTGGTGGCAATCAGTGAAAAGAGGCCAGCCCCATCCTCATCCCTGGCTCCCTTGAGGTACTTGTACACACTGATCAGGTCCCCTCTCAGCCCTCTCTTCTCCAGGCTGAACAAGCCCAACTCCCTCAGCCTCTCCTCACAGGGCAGATGTTCCAGGCCCCTGATCATCCTCGTGGCCCTGCGCTGGACCATCTCCAGCAGGTCGAGGGAGGTGATCCTGCCCCTCTACTCAGCCCTGGTGAGGCCACATCTGCAGTACTGTGTCCAGTTCTGGGCCCCACAGTACAAGAGGGATGTGGAGCTGCTGGAGAGCAGCCCAGAACTGGACACAGTACTGCAGATGTGGCCTCACCAGGGCTGAGTAGAGGGGCAGGATCACCTCCCTCGACCTGCTGGAGATGCTCCTCTTAATGCACCCCAGGACCCCATTGGCCTTCTTGGCCACGAGGGCACACTGCTGCCTCATGGTCAACCTGTCGTCCACCATGACGCCCAGGTCCTTCTCAGCAGAGCTGCTCTCCAGCAGGTCGGTCCCCAGCCTGTACTGGTGTCTGGGGTTATTTCTCCCCAGGTGCAGCACCGTGCACTTGGCCTTGTTGAATTTCATGAGGTTTCTCTCTGCCCAGTTGTCCAGTCTGTCCAGGTCCCTCTTCACAGAGAATAAAATCCACTGCTGGGCATCTTTAGGATATAAATACACTGTGAATCCTTTTTTTTTAATGTAAAACTAGCACATGATTATCATTCAAAATATGACTACACCGACAGCTATTAATTTAAATGGTGTTATATGGAAAACACTCGCTTTGAAAAGTCATTTTGCTATGGTTCTTTATGCACATAGAATTGGGCATATTCTAAAATAACTGTGTGAATCTGGTCTAAATGTAAGCATCAGCATGCCTTGTTTTAACAGCTCATAAGGAGAATTTCAAATTAGAATACAATTATTTTAAGGTCCCCTGCCCCAATCCTGCCTAATTCAACAAGGGAAAAGAATCCTTGGATGTTCTCTCACTTTCTGTTTGCCATTCAGCGCCTGTCTAGAGATGGGGAGGATCAGTGACAAGGGGTGGTAAGATACTACATGAGAGTCTGGAGGGAAGTTCTGCTTTGGGATTATGTGTCACCTCTGACGACAATTAGTGCTGATTTATTTGTGTACATACTTGCCGTTCCTAAACCTTTGTAGTCTGCTATAAACAAACAGTGATAATGAATTCTATAAAATTGCAAAAGCTGAAATGACTGTGCAGGAAATCCAATAACAAAAATACTAAAGAGTTCTCCAAAGGAAACGTATTTTAAAGATTTTAATGACTTTAGAATTTCTGTAAAAAAAGAGAAAGAAGATACAAAGATAATACTAAATGACTGAAGTGCACTAAGGACTTCTTAATATCAGTTACTCTGTTGGGTAGCATGGGCCTCTGTAGCCAGGCAGACCCAGGAGCACAGGGTCCTTGTCATTGCACAGCATCATGAGATAATGACATTTAGCAAGTCAGACAATCAGAGAAAAGTCTGGCATGGGGTTGGTGAGTTGTGATTCTATTCTGTACAGGCAGTCATGGGGGTGTGTTGTTTGCTTGTTACATATTACCTGTATAAAACACTTTCGTCTCCTGTCTAACTACGTGAACAGTTGCATATCTGTTTTTTTGCTTTTTTGTTTGAAAATTATTATTANAGCATTTGCTTCAGGACAAAACTAAATCCCATAGAAATTAATGCAAATATTTCCACCTATTTCCATGGCCTTTAGTTCAGAAAATCTGATTGTACTGGCTCGTAGTGCTGATCTTTTCTTTCAAATATTTCTGACAGCTTTTCAACTGCTTTGCCTCAAAATGCAGCTGTCTCATTATATATAATTCAACTTTCGGTACTCAGAGATGGTGAGGAGCAAAATACGTCCCTCGTTTCCATACAGAATCACAAGAAAGCCATGTATTTCTTTCTATGTACCTATTCAAATTATTCCTTTTGCATGATAATACATAACATCCTTTATTTCCATTTGACTATGCATGCTGTTGAACTCAGTTCTCAGTTGAATTCAGTTCTCAATTCTTGGAAGAGACATGAAAGCAGATTTCATTTTTTTAAATATTTCTCAGTGCCAAAGAATTTCACTATCCAAGAAAAAAAATTTGTTGACTCCTTGTTTTTCACTCTGTGATATATATTTTTAACTTTTTTGTCTAATAAAAATTACTTTTTATAAGGTTCAACATCTGTAATCTTCCTTCATATCTGTACTTAGAATCTCCAAATATTGGAAATTCATCTAAAATGAGACAATACCTTTTGTACCACTGAAGTATACACAACAAACAATGATCAAGTCACATACAATTTCACTCTCTTAAGTGACACTTTGCTTAAATTAATTCTCAAGGCTTTTGTAAATAAACAAATATTATAAAAATATTTTAGATAATGAAAATTTTAGAAATATATTTTCATATACTCATAAAAACACTAACTGTATTTCATACCCAGCCAAACCCAATTTGTTTTCCAAACTGAGGAAGAATTTCATCATTATGGATTTTCAAAGCATATTGAAATTACACTGACAACAATGCATAGATTATTCCTAACTGTTAAAATCTATATTTCTATGCATGCCCATACTCACTTATTTTTTTATTTCTGTTGTTATATAAGGACCAAGATTCAACTTAATTGAGCAAATATACCAGAATTTTCCATGCTGAAAGTTTTCATTGCATGCTGACCTTGAGTTCCCAGTTTTGGTGTGGCATCCATGGTCAGCAGCTCAAATGCAGAGCGGAGAAATTGCACCCTAAGCTTTTAGTGCAAAGAACAATTATTCCAGGGGGGAATTAATTTTTAAAGGCCTAATTGCCAAGGCAATAACAAGGGTAGGTAAGGTTAAGTATGAGCTTTACCAATACTATGGACAGATCTGCAGTCAAAGGGCTGTAGATCTAGGTAACATCAGCACATTTCATAACATTGACATCAGCAGTTTCAGACAACCTCAAACAGATCCAAAGGGAAGATGCCATTGACTGGAAAGATGGCATGCCAGGGAGTTGAAGGTAAAAATGTCCAACCACTCCAAGCCCTACTCCCATCCCCTTGTTATGACACAATCGCACAGCACTTAGACATGCTAAAGTGTTAAAAATGGATCCCTGTACATCTGTACAAATGATAAAAATATTATATATACGCTGAAGTGGAGGTTTTTAACAGCTTAAGATGTCTAAAAACATGTGCTTATTTTTGCTTACTGCAGATTTATGTTTAAAGTGCATGGCCATTGTTATAGTCCAGAGACCAATACTGCATGTTGTGTTAAGCGTTAGGAACATGCTGTCTCACCTTTTGCCATTTTAGCTGTAAAAATATGGTGTTGTCAGAAATATGAAATAGATAAAGTACTATTAATCTTCAGTGAAGTGCCTGCTTTAAGCTGAAAACAGAAACTTGATATATATTTGGTTTTGAGAGGTCCAGGAACATTTGTAGGATGCTAAAAGTGTTCTGCGTACTTCCTTGTTAGCTGGTTGAACTGAAGTCGTAAGCGCTTCAATTCTACCAATTTCAGCACAAGTTGTAGAGCACAAAGAAAGGAGGGAAGTTGTAAAGAACATAAAATTATCTTCAATAATGATATCAAAGGCTCAAATCAGAGCCTGGTGGGAGCACATTTTCTTGAAGGTGAGGGTGCAGCTGGACTTTTGGATATGCCAATAATAAAAAGATAGAATGTCAGCAAGAAAAATGTAAATGGATATTTAAACTAGTTATTTTTTAACCTTTTATTACTTATTTCACTAAAAAAAACTGTTTTATATGTTTTACAGAGAGTGATTTTGTTAAATGAGGTCCTTCCCTCACTTCATAGAATTTCTTTAGTTATCTTTTAATTAAGTTTCAAAATGCCTTTCATTCTTCCTTGTTATGCTTCCACTGATTCACCACAAATATGGAAAAATAGAAAGAAGATCATTCTTATGGCATCTAGGTTTTGGCATCTGCTATTCCATGTGTTTTATGACATTGACAAATAGTAAAGATGCTGTGTGCTAGTCCAGATAGAAGCCTAGCAATGGAATAACGTATCACAACCCGGTGAAGTTGCTACCAGTATTATTATTATCTAAAGACAATGGCAGACAAATTCAATTGAAACTTTCTGTATCAGACAAAGCATTAATGGAAATGTTGCTTCTAAAATATAGCATGTGTGTCCCAGAGAAGTGAGCAATACTGGCTAAACTAATAAATAGACATGGCAGGGACCTAGCTGAACATTTCTATATTTATTAGATGCATTTTTTTTCCTTTTTCTTTTTTCCCCCCATTGATATAAAAACATCTTCTCACTGAAACTGAGCAGGGTTAGTTCTTAGGAAAGGCAATTGTGCCACAAAACAGAGTCCTTCATATAGTCTTAACTTCAAGCTGAAGCTACTAGGCTAATAATTTACTTTGTATTTTGGAGGAAGAAATAGAGGGAAAAGTAATGAGTCACTACTTGGAAAGCAATCAGTTAACTGTATCTCCAATGGATTCAGTTCAGTAAGTCTTTGAAGACTGATGTATACTGCCCCAAGGCTAGAGCACAAGCTCATGCTGATGCAGGGGGCCGTGACAGTCAGGAGTCATCTGTCCCCACTGCTGATGTGCAGCCCTATGCCGAAGAAAGGGGAGGGGACAGACTCCCCTGAAAGGGAAGGAGGGAGAAGAGAGGGAGGAGAAAGGAATGAGAAGCAATGAGAAAAAGGAAGATAATAGGTCTAAGTGCCCTTGGATCTTTGCTGGGAGGTGGGCAGGGGAACAAAACAGAACAGTGCTACAGTTGTAGGAATGTAATTTCTCTGTGAGATTGCTTTGAGTTTTCACATATATGTTTGTCTTTCAAACACCTACAGATAATAACTTTTATAAAAGCACTAAAAGTCTGGTTTAAATGCCATATTTTTATCCTCATTTTCACTCCTTGCCTACTCCCTTCCTTTTAAGTTACTGGAAAAGCTAGTCAAGAACTCAGATATCTTTTAGACAATGATGTAGACAGAAAGCTATTTCAAGTCATTCAAGTGAGTGGCAAATACTTGCCATCAATTTGTGATCAAGACTAATTTTTATATTGTTTATCGGTGCTTTTTAAAAGATCTCTGAAAAAATGTAACTTTATAAAACAGCCTGGAGAAGCTTTCAAGAGATCTGAACAGCAGGATACCTCTGGTATATCTCTAGTTAGATAACTGATACATTCAGTTTTACCTCAATTCCTAATTTCTGTAGCACATTCCAGGAACTTTAAATAACTGAGGGCATTTACCTCTGTAAATACCATAAACCAAAGTATAGTCATATTTTTAGGTAATGTACTCTTCTGTTGGGCTCAGTTTTTTCTAGATTCTTCCTGATTCAACATCTGTCCCTCCTCAACAGAAAAAAAAAAAATCAGAGATATTGTGCATGCAAAGTTGTTCAGTGAATATGTTAAATAAGTATTGACATGCTGTTACTTCTCTTCACTAGACCTTGCTTCAGGTCATTAAGAGTGTCATCAGTTTGAGAAATGGCCCTAAGGGCTAATTCTTAAGACTCCCTGCTTGCAGGGGAATGGTTGTGCTACATGCACAAAAATTAGTGGGAAAATTAGGAGCCCATAGAGGGAAAATTCTGCCTATTGCAAACTCAGGATTGGGTCTTGATTGCCAATCTTTATTTTTTTTTTGAAGCTTTACTATAAACATCTTTTTCCTTCCTAGGAGAGGTATGGGACAATATGGACTTTCTACAAAATAAGACTTATCATCAGCTTTTTTTTTTTTTTCTTCTGGAAGCAATATCGATAGAGGTGGAAAGACAGTTACCTTCTGTGAAGTCAGAAACTGGTTAGATGGTTAGAGGAGCCTTCTGGACTTGGGTAGTAGGACTTCTCTTGAAGACAGACTCAGTAAGTACTGTAGAGCAGTAGAATATGAGTAGCTGCCTTTTATCACAAGATTGCTTTTGTTGCAATGGTGAAAACATCTGCCAGACTGTACTTTCTACATACTTAGGTATTATTCTATATCCTTAGAGGCTTAAATATACTCCACAGCTTAGTCTGGGTACTTCTGAGCAATCCTAAAGCAGAACTGCTGGCACAGAGGTCGCTTTTCAGGCAGACAGGGAGCTCCAGATGAGCTCATGGGTAGAACTTGCTGAACCAGGAACGTCTTCTATATAAATCTGGGCTTAAAGATTAGCTCTTTAAGTCCTGCGTTAGGTGCATGATTCTCAATTTTTGACAGGCTTTTGGCTGACCCAAGAAGAAAACATTGCTTGAAGGCAACAATATTTATTTGAAATATTTTTATCATCATTTAATATGAAACAAACAAGAGATTTTTTTTAATAAACAAAAGTATTACAAGCCCAAAGGAAATAGGCAGTGTATTACAGTGTTTCAGCAAGTCTTAAAATGAAAAATATTTGTTGCAATATCAAATGTAAAATCTCCCATGTGACAAATTGAGTTTTTTTCTTACATATCATATATATTTCCCTGAATAATAGTAAACCAGCATCCCATTCCTAACTTTTTTTATGTACTGTCTTTTCCCAATCTTTTCTTTCCTAGATAAACCTAATCTTTTTTCTTTTTTTTTTAAATTTTCCTCATTAATGTGTTTTATACTACTAATCATTACTTTCTATTTCTGTCTCTATAGATTCTTTCCATTTTTTCACCATTTTAATGTGTGGTCCCCATACATAGAGTATGACCTGATCAAGCCTAGGATAGCTCTTTGGGTGATCCCATTTAAAATATCCCTTTATACCTAGACAATGAATCACTCATAACTACTTGGACATTTTTTAGATGCTACCTCAGGGTAATTTCATCTAGAAGATAATTCCCTAGTTTGTACATAAGAAGATTAGAATGTATTTTAGTCAAGGCATAATATATTGCAATTGTGACTTTTCCCTTATTGAACTAGGTCAGTAATCTTGTCAAAGGAGGAAATCAGATTGACTTGACATGATTTGTTCTTGATAAATCCATGTTTTCTGTTTTTTTAATCACCATCTGATTCTCTTATGGCTTATAAATTGATTTTTTGGTAACTTGTCCCAGAAGTTTTCAAGGAAGAACAGTCAGTCAATAGGTCTGTAGATTCCAAAGTAGAGATATTTTCTCCCCTTTTGAAGTGTGACATTGTGATTGCCCTTCTTTTATCCTCAGGGAATTCTACTATCCTTTGTCAACTTTCCAGGTAAGTACTATGATTCAGAGATTACTCTGGTCACTTTGTTAAGTACATTAATTGAAATTCATCAGACTAAGCTAAGCTGAAAATTCTATCTCTTTTCACTGTCCTTTCTCATATTCAGGAAGACATGCCTATCTCCTTTAAAAATGTAATTTAATGAAGTATTGGATCACATTTTCTAAAGGATGACAGAATCTGTTAGATACTTTGGCCTTTCCTCAGTCATTCACTGTTTGGTCTCCTTAATACTTCCTTTTACTCCTTAATGTGTAATGTATTTATAGAAACTTTTTTTTGTTGATTGTTTTGTCCCTTGATAATTACAGTTCACTTTAACCTTAGCCTTACTAAGTCTAATCTACATATCTGAGAAATTCTTTTACATCGTTACTTAAGAAAGTTCTTTCATCTTCTACACAGTTCCTTTTCCAACCTTCAGATCATTAAATTCCTCTTCATATAGTCAAAATATGTTCTACTGACTTGTTATCTCTGTTGTGTGTTTGGTATAATCTTTTCCACAACTGCCAGATCTCTGGTGTTTTCTTAGTATGCAGATTATCCATACGAAGGACCTTGTCCACCAATTCCTTCTTTGTTACCATATATTTTTTTATTTACAGAAATAATGGTCTCTTTCACCCAAATTATTTTCTATTTTAGTCAGAATCAAATTTAAAATAATCATTGCCTTCCAAAGAAAAGATCTCCAGTCTCTAGCATATGCAACAACTATTCCCACCATATAAGGTCATGAACCCAGGCATCAAAAGGCCATTTCTTCTGAACTGTCCTGAGATTTGTCTCAAAACAACCATATCCAACTACCTTCCATTGATTTAGTAGTGGATGCATTACCACAACATCATCTTTTCTTTCTGTTTTTTAATCTCAGCCAGAGCCATTAAAACTGTCTTTTGGGTGTACTTGTTTGGAAGCTGAGGAAGGATGCCTGAGCAATAACCTCTCTAACACAGTATCTCTCATGTACTCCTCATTTTTCCCCAGATATTTCCTTCTATAATTACTATACTCCACTGTGTTTTTGTGTTGATTAGCAATTATGAAATCTTTAGGTCTTTGAGTTCTTCCTGTTTATTCCTCATATTATGGGCACAGGTCTAGAAATAACTTCAAATGTTCAGTTGGTTACCATCTTATTTTTTCACTTACCTCATGTATTGGAGATGGAAATTTCTATGATCTATAGAGTCATACAAAATCTCCTGTGGGAAGCAGAGGCCAGACTTTGAGAGGGCAGGTGTTTGCCTGCCTAGGCTGAGCGATAAGGCGCATGGATGCAGCTGCTCAGCCCGGTTCACAGGCAGCCCCCTCCGAAAACCTGTTGAAGGCGGCCGTTCGACCGGACTTGTGGCCAGCTTAACCGCAGACGTGCTCCAAACTATCTTTGGAGGTCAAACCCTGGGAAATGAGGAAGAAGAGGTGGAAGGCAGGACCCTCGGACTGAGGGCTGGGACCCCCGACTGGCACGCGACCCTGCGCACCCGAGAGTTGCACAGCTGCAGGTGGAGCTTGTCCCGCCCCCCGGCTGCCTCCTGGGTCGGGTAGTACTGACCCTACGAGCCAGGATGNAGGCGGCCGCTCGACCGGGCTTGTGGCCAGCTTAACCCTAGACGTGCTCCAAACTATCTTTGGAGGTCAAACCCTGGGAAATGAGGAAGAAGAGGAGGAAGGCAGGACCCTCAAACTGAGGGCTGGGACCCCCGACTGGCACGGGCGCCTGCGCATCCAGCGGGGAGAGTTGTGCAGCTGCAGGTGGAGCTTGTCCACCTCCCGGCTGCCTCCTGGGTCGGGTCGTACTGACCCTGCGTGCCAGGATGCACTGGGAATAGAGAGGACAGGGAGGAGAGAGTGGGGAAGGAGAAACTCGAACTCTGAGGCCTGCGCTATCTCCGCAGGAGCCGGTCAGCAACTCTCTCTGATCTGCCAGCTCGAGAGGATGTTCGGGTCCAGTATCCCGCCAGCAGGTATCACCTCGTGAGTAGTTATCCACACTTTGCTGCTGTTATGTGCTTTCACATGAACAAATGCTCGATGTGGTCACCTTGTTCTGGTGTGAATATTGCCCAATCCCAAGCCCATCCAGAACACCTCATAATTTCCACTTTTTTTTCCACCTCACTTTCCAGAATGCTGCTACTTTTTTATTGCTCCTTGAAGAGAGAAAAGAAAGTTGAGTGCTCTTCTCTCCCAGGATTTTGGAAGCCAAGCATGTATATTCTTTGAGATATGGCCTTATTTATACTGAAGGCTGCATCCTTACTCCTACTCCTGTCCTTTTTGTGACAGACTTCCTTTTGCAGATTTTTGTGACTGCCGTAGATGACAGTGACATTGCCCCCAGATTAGTGGAAAAATGTAGGGACTGTACCAAGGGGTTTATTTGCCATCTTGCAGCCTGATGGAATACAAAAGCCTTTATGTATTACATTTTATATTGCTCTTTCAGAGTCAAGCACTGAGAATTACTAACTAGCCCTAGTTCCAGAACTGAAGTAATCACATCTGAGAGAAATGGCAGCCTATTCTAAGCCATACCCTTTTTTCTTATTCAAAATCATAGGAAAGAAATCAGTTTTATCTGCATGCCTCCTTTTCAGAAAGCTTTGGACTGGACCTCCCTCTTATACAGAGTAAAGTCAAAGGATAACATCAAGAGAAGTATTTGCAGTGATCTGAGTGAAGACCACATTTCTGTCTTTAGAAGTAGAGTAGTCTATGTAGGTAAGCTAGAGTAATGTCACTTTGCTGTTAGAATGAAGCTGTCTGTCTACAGGAATTGTGTCTTTGGGTTATTTCAGCAGCCTGAGTCATAGCATCTCATGGGAAGCATGAAGTACAGAGCTCTCCATCTCAAGGTCACTGACTCATATCTGCCTCTAGGTGAAAGAGCAAATAACCCCCCTATCTGATGGCTTGTTGATGGTGTGTCTGGAGTGAGGCAATGGGCTGAGACTGAACCAAAAATGCCCACATGGCAAAACTACTTTCAGAGTCAACCCTGGCCGTGCCTTACTGCTGATGCCTCAGTAAAATGGCCAAGGTCAAAGTAGGGATTGAGGTTCCCCTTACTGCCAATCTCTCACACTGCTGCTCAAAGTCAGGGATGACGGATATATATGTGGCCTATGGGTTTCTGGAGAAAAGCAGCCCTTCAGCTGTCCTAAGTCAAAACAAACTATGTCTAGGAGCCACATGTGCCTGACTTTTCATGCGGGATTAGAGACCATCCATGTATGATATTTGGAGGCCATCCACACATTCTGAAGTGAAAGGTAAAAGCATCTGACAGACTTAAAGAAGATCTATAGTGTGTTTTAGTAGAAGCCTATTCCTAATGGGCTGTACCAAGTAACTTGCATTTCTGTGTGTGTGATGAGAAGAAAAGTGGGATCCAGTGTAGTCTATCATGCCTGAGAAACAGCTCTTAGAAATACAAACATAAGGAGAACCTAGCTTTGAGAGGGGAAGTAAATTTTACAGGGTATCTGTGGCTCTGTGGATCTACAGTGAATCTCTCAGCTGCACTTCTGTACTGTGCTTTGCTTCACTGCGGAGCAGACTCAGAATGCCCAAACTGGTTTCCCTTCGTACGCACTCCCTTAAACTCAGGAGTGCATCTAATGCACATAAGAGGCAATCACTTTGTGGGAGAGGATGACTACTACTCTGACAAAAAAAAAAAGAAGCAAACTATGAAGAGGGTGGGCATCAGCTCATCTCTTCCAGTCTTTCACTCTACATAGCTGCTTCTGCTGGTCTGCACTGCTGTCTATTATAGATGCAGACTAGATGGAGTATGGGATTTTGATATCCGGTAATTGTGGGATATATATATTGCACCTATACTTAGAAAATGGATGCAGTATTGGAATAATCTGAATGATATGGAAAAAAATAATATTTTTGCTTGCTCTTGGTTCAATACTTTTAATGCATGTGTCATCTATGTCAGAGGAAAAAGAGAGGATCCTGGTGGATTAAACTTCATACCTGTCAACAGTATGCCAAAGCAAAATGAATCTTTCTGAATATAACCAGTGTAGTTCTTGATCTGATACAGGGAATTATTTAAATGACTTTGGAGACTGAGAATCAAGGTCAAACATAGTCAAAAATACTCATCCCCTTCAGTGGGCTGTATTTGACCATCTATGTGTCACAGAACATCACAAGCCTGAAAACGGAATGCAGCTATTTCAGGTAGCTGTGAAAGGGATTGCAACAAATTAGTGAGACTGAAAACTTGGCAAACAGCATTGAATATTCCTGCAGTAGAGATATTTGCAGATCTGCCTAGTTGTAGCAGTTCTTTTAATTACTAAAATAATTCAAGGGTAAGATAAAAAAAGAAAAAAAAAAACAAAACAACAAAAGACAGGACATAATGAGGTTTAGATTTTTTTCCTCTTCTGTAATCCTATGACAGTCATTATTTTATTCCATGTGAAGAAAATGTCAGGAGGATACTAATCATCCATTTGCTACAGCTGAAACCAGCACAGCTGGCAGATGAGTATTTTAATGTATTTCTAGATTAAGCAAGGCAGTTTAAAGAAAACATCATGCAAAAATTCAATTTGCTATGGGTTTAAAATAAAGTTCTCATCTGTGTCATGGTAGAGTGAATAGCTACCTTATGTTTTATCATAGTGCAGTGGATTATCTTTCTAATGAAGCTTGTATCCCCCTAAAGCATTCTTGAGATATTTTGTGTTCACATCAGTCTATAATAATGCAATGAGTGAGTGCAAGAGTGGATTTTCCTTTAGTGAGGCTCTATCAGGACTCTTCCTAACAAATTAAACCGTAAATGAAACCAATTCATACATGAGAGACCAAACAAAATGCTGTATATTAATTTCAAGGAGATATTTTATTATTTCCAAATTAGATTCCTTGCAAATTAGTGAGGGTTTAGAAAGGGGAGGAATTAGAAGTTTGGTTCTTGTTTATATTTGTTTTAACCTCGTGTTCTCTGCAAATCCTTAAAAATACCTCTATGTAGTACTTTATCTGGGCTGAATACAGCTAGAGCCTAAGAGACTACAAATTAGTGTTTAACAGTCCTCTAATGGACCTAGTTTTCCATCTTCAAATTCTTAACTCATGTGTGTTCAGAGATTACTCCACCCTCAACAAGTCCATATTTGAAGGAGAATTAGATCTTAATTACTTTTTGGAATTGGCAAAAATATACTGGAATTAAACATCTGTAAGAAATGTCTTCTGAACTGTAGTGCATGAAGTTTGTGCAGAGAGCATTTACTTTTAGTTATTTGTGTCTCGTTATATTTTGAGAGACCTTTGTTCACACTCTGATTCACAGGGGAGCACACGGAGTTGAAGCCTGGAATTGGGAAGAGGAGGAGGCTTGTTGGACAACTTTGTCCTTCTTGGTATCCACAGAATCACAATCTGCTCTATATTCTTCCCTTAATTGTTCTGATCTTCAATGTGCATACAATTACTTCAACACAAGTACAGTTGCTCTTGGGACATTATCCCACAGGATAATAGATCATTCTATCAGGAAGCTGATTTTCTCTTTTCTGCACTCAGCAAATCTTTCACTCCTAACCGTACTCTGTCATGGCTCATTTTATTGCACTAAATAGCTCATGTGTCTAAGGTACTTCGGGGAAGCTAAGTATAGCAGTAGAAGGGCATCACAACTGCTCTGTGTAACCTTTATACAGGCATGTTTCCTTCCATACTTCGCTGGGAAGGAGGGCAGGGCAGAGAGCATTCACCTTTCCCTTGGCAGCAATAAACTTCTATAGCCTAAAACAGGTGTTTATTTTCATGGTTTCTCCCAATAGCTGATATAGTTAAGGTCTGCTACCTGCCTTTTTGTTCTTTTCTGATGAGAAACTGGCTTATTCTTACTCCCTCAGTGGTGTCTGCTTTTTTTTTTTCTCCATCTCCATGGGCCTTTTTCTTGGACTCTTCTTAGTTGTGGCCCTGCTAAACATCTATATGTAGCTTTCCTCCTGCAGCTTCCCTTTCTTTGCAGAGGGCAGTCTACTCTTCCCTTTCCTCACCACAAAAGGCGTGTTATCAGTGTTAGTCAAGGACATTACTCACATTATTCAGGCCTGTCCTACAAATGGTATATCAAAATCTCCTTCCGATAACCTTTTCCTACATTTGAACATGCATTTTTAAACCAATGACATCTAGATGTCAAGACCCAGTATGTCTTTGTGACATGGGTTTGGATGGGTGCTTTTTAGGGAGAAAATGTTAATTAAAATTGAATCTAATTCAGATTCCATTAAAATCCAGTAGAAAATCCACAGCTAAATTAGGTTATCCTGATCAGCCACTGTCCCTTTTTATCTCACTTTATGCCTTCTTCTGCTTAAGATAATCTTTCAAAGGCAAAGACCTAATATTCATCAAAGTGTTACCATTAGAATAACTAAAACTATGCATGGTTAGATACTTTCAGAGTGATCTGAGACATTTTTTTTTAATCTTAGCCTCTCACCTTTCATCTGCCTTTATCATAACACAAGGTTAGCAGTGGGGTGCCTCCAAGTTCTGCTCTTGTTTAAGTTCTTTCTAAGAGGAGAAAGACATAGAAAGGGGAAGTGATTCAGTCATTAGTCAAATCTGCAGATGGCACAGTTCAGTGAAGAGATTTAGAGTTATCCAACATGCGGCCTCAGTGACTAACTTTGTACCAAAGTAAGTACAAGCTCAAGAGATAAGTAATATACACTAAAGGGAAAAAGGACAACATCTTACCTGCCTGCAGCAATGTCAAAGACTGCTTGGATCTACCTAGCTCAACTATGTTTGACCCCTTCCTTTTAGCAGACAGCTAAACATATCTACTGATATGTTGACTAGTTGGCCATCATCAGCACAGTTTCAGAGGAGTGTTTCTGAAACCTGAACTTTGAGAGGAACCCATATAGCCTTGTGGGCCCATATAGCATGAGCAATAACAATCAGTGCTCATGGTGCAAAGAAGAAAAGCAAAGAAGATAAAGAGGTGGATGAGGAAGAAAATAGAAATTAATATATTCTATTGCATAGATATGAACAAATTCATGGAGGCCTGTCATCTTATCTTAGCAAGGATATTGTTAAATTAAAGGGCAATCAGGAAAAGGTCATACCATGATTATGTGTTTGAAAAATCTCTCTAATGACAATGCTGAAATTCTGGGGAGTGTCTATTTTAGGAAGACCTGCGCAAGGGGAAACGAGAAAAAATTAAAAAAGAAAATGGTTTAGAGACGACAGATAAAGCAATTCTGCTCTTACTATCATATATAAAAAATGAGTAAAGGGATACTTACTGAAATACAGTAAATTCAAAACTTCCATGGTAAACATTTTTACAGACCTGGAAGAATTAAACTATAGGGCTTAAAGGTTTTTCCCATTAATTTAACAGGAATAAAGAGCTTATATCTGTTTTCTTTT
The DNA here is from genome assembly GCA_013389825.1 of Crypturellus undulatus. Classification (NCBI taxonomy): domain Eukaryota; kingdom Metazoa; phylum Chordata; class Aves; order Tinamiformes; family Tinamidae; genus Crypturellus; species Crypturellus undulatus. Next base: position 333,021 of record VWPW01006762.1, on the reverse strand, counting down.
TTTTTTTCTTTTTTTTTCGTGCAGAGAAATGCTCCTGGAACTGACCATGTCCTGATCTCTGAAACAGAGTATGCAGCAGGAAGGACCTGAGGGATAGGATTGGCAGGAGGGACTTGCGTTGGAGTGGGAGGAGAGCAAGGTCATGGGCAACTCTGAAAGGTCTTTGCTTTGGATGGAGGATTGAGGGGACCAGTGGAGACTGCAGAGAAGGGGCTGGCAGAAGGAGAAGCTGATCTCTGATTTCAGGGCCTGGGAGTTGAGGAAGGAAGGACGGGGAGCTCCTACCCTGCGGATCTCCTGACTCCTGTTTGTTGCTGGACTCGATGCACAGCCTCATCCTTCCCAGAACTGCTGAAACCTCTATGACCAAGTTTCATCTTTTGGATTTAAAAAAGCAATTTAACACTGATAAACATATGATAAATACTTGGAGTTTATGAGAATAAGTGCTAAAAGCGAATGCTGGAAGGAAGAGACAATGTTGTGAGATAGATAGGTTTTAAGGGGTCCTTTAGCATTTTGAAATTGGAAAGCCTTCTTTTTACACCCAAGGACTTTTTCTCCTCTTTTATAGTGCCAAATAAGGTAACAGCTTGTACCAAGTAAGGTAACAGCTTGCATCACAGGTCTGAGCCAGCATAGCCATTTTAACAGCACTGAAGTGTTGGTTAAAAACAAAACAAAACAAAAAGTGAGATAATTCATCTGAAGAATGACTACAAAATATATCATTCAAATACGAAGTGAGTAAACTCAGTTTTCCCATGTGGAATTTGAGCTGCACCATCGTTTTCTAACAAGGTGTGACTGGTTGTCCTTGACTGTGTCTCTTATCAATACTTTGATTAGCAGAGATTTTCTGACTGCCACTGTGACACTGGAGAAAGGCAAGGAATTGATTATGAGCCTGGATTTCAGCAGCGCTGAGCAGCTGTGTTTCACACTGATTTCTGCTGGAGCTGTGTGGGCTCATCACTCCTGGTATCAGTAATCAGGACCTGGCTGCATTGGCGTTTTCCAGAAGTACTATTTCCAGAATGGAATATTTCCCAAAATTCTGATCAATACTCATTGAATTAAATTTTTATTTTTTATGAAGTGATTGTTTTTTACCTTTATGATTTCTCTCCAAAAGTGATTAAATGATGGATGAAAGGCAGAGAAGTGACAGAATTAAATTTCAAAAAGCTTTTGAATTTATTTGAATTATAAAGACCAATAACATCATAAACGAAATCCAGCTAACTCAAAAATCCCTTACTACAACTTTTACAAACTAACTTCTCTAGCCGTGCTCATGAACAGATGAAAATGCTCTCATCTCCAAATACTGCTGATATGAAGTTTGGTCCATTTTGGAAGTATCTACTTTCCATTTTAGTCCACCAAGAATTCTATATTTGCTGGTGATTTTTTTAAGCGAAGAACAATAAATAGCATTTGTGGTAATCACATAAAAACTATGAATTGGATGACTAGGAAAGGACTGAGGTAAACGTTAAAAAAAAGAGATGTTCTGTGAGAAAAAAAAAGTAATTTTCTTGAGGATTTTTTCTTTTTTGGCCAAATATATTTTTTGAGGAGTTTGAATTATCCTTCTCTCTTAGAGCTTTGTTTTGCAATGGAAGAGTAGCCTCTATGAAAATGTGGATGCCTTAATGACAATCAAATATAATCAAAAATATTTTTTGGCCAAACCCAACTCTTTGTATAGTTATATATTTGCCTTTTAAAATATATCTTGGTAACTGTCACTGGCCAGGTACCAAAGCCAGGTACAGGCCTTTTGCCTGCTAGCAGAAAACATAATGATGGGTAGTTCTCAAATTGCTGTCTACAGAACCTGAAGGAACCTGGTCATCAGCAGAATGAAGCTGTTAATTAATCAGCGAGACAGGGATGGCACCAGTGCAGGAAGAGGCAGTTCATGAGACAGGCAATCACGCCAAATACACTGGGGATGGCGTCTCCCGAACCAGCGAAGCCTCTGGGACGTTAAACGGTGACACCGTTCGGCTGTTGTTTGGATGGTTGTTGTCACGGGGACACTGTGGTGCTTGTCGCCGCGCAAGCGCACGGGAGGAACAACCTCGTGCCCAGAGTGCAGCAGAGCCACTGCGTGTGCCAGGGCTCCGAGGTGGCCGCCCTGCAGCTTCCTGGCCCAAAGCATCCGCGAAAACGGGCTCCTCTGGTTTAAACGGGCTGGATGACGTGCCCTACACGTAGAGAAACAAATGAGTATAAGACAACCAGGAGAAGACAAGGAAACAACACCGGTCAACCCATCAGACAGTTATCTCAGCACACAGACAGCCTAAATTCTTTCAGATTTTATTATCTATGCTCAGAATACAGGTTTTATATAGATTAAGCCAAACCACTAAGTAACATAATAGCAAAACACCAAAACACAGGCTTTTTTCTTGATAATGTTCCTATATTTATTCTTGGCAATGCTTATTTCTTTTGTGCATAATGTACCTAGATTTACTGGCTGCTGAATAATGAAGAAATGCAAGTTCTTATAAAACACAAGAAATAAGCGAAAACAATGTGTTATTTTACTGATTCATGGTTAGGTTGTTCTCATTTTTTTCTGTAGTAGATTATAAAATAAATACAATGTGAATGAAGGTAGGTATGAGAATAAATATTAGAGAAGGACTTAGGGACTTACTTAGAGGAGATGAGTCTTACAGCCCATATATCTTTACTGTCAGTAGCTATGCATGAACAATAGCTGAGAGCAGGTAGGGGTACAAATATTCTCAGTGTTTAGGCAAACAATTTTGGAAATACATGTTGGCAATTTTCTTGCTCAGCTAAAGATTAGTTGCTCATGTATTTAGTTTAACAGCAACCTTCACACTAACAGCATCTTCTCCTACGCTGTGCAGTGCTCTAAATGTCATGGTTATACCGTGTAGAATTCCACGAAAGTATAGAACAGCCTGAAATTTAATACAGCTCAATATGGCATGATATGTCATTAAAAGGAGGGCATTTATTTAGCATTCTGTCAAGTAAACTAATAAGTTTATTCTTTTCTGCACACATACTGCTATTGCCATTAGAGTTATATGTGAAGATAAAGCCTGGAACTGCATCGTTACAGTCATTGGAAATTTCTTTATTAAGAGAGTATGATATGTTCCTTAGCGATGTAACAGAGTAATCTTTCTAAGCTAGCAACCTGCAGCTAGTTTTGCTGTGTGCTGTACTATATATGCTTCTGAAAAATCAAAATTTGTGTTTATTAAAACTTTCTGTAGTTCTCAGTTCAAATGTTAGGAAATGGCATCCTCGTTAGCCTTTCCATGTATAGACAGAACCTGTTTTTTTTTTTCAGCTATCTGTGTTTGTTTGCTCAAGTATTTCTGTATCTCCAGATGGTGCTAGACTGACTAAACTGCTGAGCTGTTACACCAACAGAAGGGAATGGCAAAACCACTTTAACTTCCATTATTCTGACAATAGAAAGGAAGCAGCAATCGGAGAAACCAAGTGGGGCAGAATTTTATATGATATAATCTTCTAGGTTATATGTGTATCTCCAGCTATCTAGTTCAAACTCCTATCACACCTAGAAGCAAAGCTATCCTTTCCAGAGCCTCGCCTCTGCAGCCTTTTAGCTGATCAGCAACATTAGTAGCCTGATGTTACTGGAAAAGGAATAGATTTGTTTTAGTTTTTAAAATATTTTATTCACTTAAACATGAACTATGAGTAGTGAACAGTGCCGATTTCCAGTTGCATAGTATTCTCGTTGCTCTGAAGTTAAAAAGAAACAGGCGGTTAAATTGATTTATTTTTTTTTTAAGTAAATTTCTGATTTTTTTTTTAGGCAAAACCTGTAAAGAATGGGGCATGGTTCCTCACTTCACAGATCATCTTAAAGCATGGATTAGTTACAACTCCAGTGTAGTTTAAAAATGAAGATTAAAAATGACTCCTGGAAAAGCAAAAGGTAGAACGTCTCATAAATGTTTTAATAATAATTCTTTCCAAGCACTGCAAGAACACTCAGTATTGAGCAGATACATAGCAACACTGTAAGTCCCCTTAATTAGCATATAGATTCAATGTTAGTATATTAACCTACTTTCTACAAAATCTAAGAATTCAATACATGTCTAAAAATCCATTTATATTTCCTTATCTTCTGTTATGGAAAGTTAGGAATGACTACACACATTTGGTCATATTTGTTTTAATGATCCAAATCTATCTTCAAAGCAGTTGTTCTCCCTTCCAATCTAAAAATAGTAACTGAATCAGCAGCAATTAGCGAAAAGATGTGAGAACAGTGGGGGGAAAAGATCAAACCTGAAAAAAGCATCGTTAAGAAAGACTGAGAAGCTTAGTAAATGGTATGTGAACAAGATTAATGAAAATATCCCAAACTGATAATCATATGGCATTGGAAAGATCCCAGACTTGTTATTTGCTAAGAAATATTCATATAAAACCCAATTAATGATTAAATTTGTTTTTACTGCCAGTTCATTAACCACGACAGATGGCCAGTGAGTTTTGCTGCAAGAACTGTAGTTTCCAAACTAGCTTTGGGATTTTTCTGTTTGTATGTTTCTAATGAGTGTGTAGGTACATATATGTACTGCAGAGAGAAACCTTTTAGTATAGTCTCCTTCTGTTGTTTCAAAACATCTAGCTCCAAGTGCTGTACTTGTGTTGGATGCCACACTCAAAATACAGCATTTTTGAACTCTTTGCTGAATCCTGTCTGTGTTTTAATTGCGGATCTTTCCATGATCAACCTGACTCCATGTTGTGGCTTGATTAAGCGCTATTGCCTATTGCACATTTTTTATGACTGTATGGGAATTCAAGCCAAGGAAAGCATTTCTGATATTGTGATCCACTGCAAATCCTATGTCATATAGTCATAGTCTTGGAAAGGACATCAAGAGGGTCATTTAGTAAATCTACCTGTCCTGCCTGTGCCATTCTTAGCAGACTTCACTTGTTCTTAGAAACGTTTGATAAACTTGATAAACCACAACCTTTCCAGGTGAGCTGGGTGCTTCTCTGCCCATGCACTTAGAAAGCATTTCCTTATGTCTAATCCAGTCTTCTCTGCTGCATTCACATCCATTACTCCTTGTGCTGTGCAGTATGAAGAGAGTATTCTGTCTTCCTTAGCAGACTTTTATCTAAGTGAATGTTACTGCTTCTGCCTCAGGCTTTTCCTTAGCCACTGAATCTTTCCTCATGTCTTTAAAGCTGTGTTTGCTCTCAGTGGTGACTTCTCAACTTTACTAAAGTTTGCCATCCTTTGTTTTTGGAGTGAAGTTGTCAAACCAGGATACAGTGTGACCGATGGGACATTGCTAGGCCTGGGTAGAGTGGCAAGACCAGTTCACAGGTTGTTCAGGCAACGGGATTGCACCGCCTGCCTCCTATGCATCTACAACACATCATTGAGGATCAAAGTCCTGTTTACAATCCACGATACATATAATTCATCCTCTGAAGACGTTCTACGATCCAATTTTTATTTAGTCGATTATACCTATTGGGGAGCAATACCCAACTCTTATCCTTGCTAAACAGTGTCTTCTTATGCAGACCACATCTTGTTTGCCCTTGTCCTTTTGCAGTCTTCTACTCTTGTAACTCTACAAGTTAAATGTTAAAAGGTTTGCAAGCTCAAATGTCCACGTAGCATACTTCTGAAGTGAATGGCTAAAATATCTGAATGGATGAATTAGATGAATGCATTTAAGGTATTAATAATCTTTTGGATTTACACTTAGAGATCCAATGAAATACGTCTATTAAAAGTAAAACAAAATTTACTGGAGGTATATGAAAGCACTTGAACCAACTGAAAAGTGTTTGATTAAGCGTTTTATTGTGCCTTACTAAAAATTTTATTAAATATCTAATTAAAAAAAAATTGAAAATTTCTTTCCAAATATGTATATCCAAATGAATATTTATTTCAAATAAACATTCCTATTTTCTGTCATTTTTAAAGTAAAACTCCATAAAATTATAAACAAAAGAACCAAATACTGTTTGGAATTTCTATGATGAATTCATTTAAACTGTCCTAAGACAGGAAATCAAAAACGTTTTACTGCAAACATTGCTACTATTAGTAGATTGCTACTATTTTTTGCCAGAACAAAAGAACAGTATTTGTTTTGCAAATATAAACTTATAATGATGGCTATTTTAAAATCCTTCATAGCTTACTTATCACCCAAAAGAGTAAAAGATGATCAGTTGTGGTTTTCTATTAGTTTTATATTAAAAAATCAATTCCTAAGTGTTTTTGATGATTGGGTTGTGTGATGTTGGTATCAGACATTTTGATAATCCAGCTACAAAATGACTGCTGACCATGACAATATGTCAGTAAGTGTTGATTTACGGTTGACATAAATATAAATGCATAGCCAGGTGGCCTGTGAAAACTAAATGCTCTAAAATATAAATTAAACATGGTTATGAAGTGCTTAGACAGCTGTATATGAAAAATGAATAAAATAAGTTTTGCTGATGAAAAGCAAAGCACTGACTGCAAAGGGCCATGGAAGAATTTCACAGTCCTGAATAAGCAGATGACTTTTGCCAGCAGAAGTGGCAAAAAAAGGTCAGTGCTGCTAAATACAAAGTGATAGACATGAGGGAAAAACAATCTTTGCTTTACAGGCATGGCAATGATCTAACCATCACCACTTAGGGAAGAGATCTTGGAATTCGCTGTCTGCCATAGCTTCAGCTTAGAGCTTGGAAGCAGGCAAAACAAGCTAAGAGACAGAAATTATTACAAGAAGATCGTGAGGGGAAGAAAAAATGAAATACGACTCCATCAGCCACCAAATCCAAAACTGTGCATACTGTATGTAGTAACAGATCCGATAGCATGAGAAGTGTAAAGTGTAAAGTGGAGTAAAGGGGTATTGAAGAAAAAGGTAAAGGTGATAAAGATGAGGTCTGCCTAGGAATAGCCTGGCAATGCCACAGTATAGCAGAATCACAGAGCAATTGAGGTTCATGCATACATAATAAGAAATGAAATCTACTTGAGCTATACTCTAACGTGCTTTTGGAACAACCTCTGAAGGGGAGAAAAGTGTTTGTTCCCTCAGTGTTTGTTCTCAGTGTTGCTTCTTGCTGCAACTCTGAGCTGATGACAGAACACGCAGTCTGGACTATCTTCATTGGTCTGTTGTAACCTGCTTGCTCTGAGTAAGGGATCCAGAATGGAGCAGAGTTCTTCTTTCAATATAGCATAGTTTTTCAATATCATTATGATGATTTCATCATCAGTGAAGACACCCCAGCACTAGACCCATCAGGCATTCTACCTTGTCCACTCTTTACCCGAAAGGGGCAAATTGTGCCAAGAAAAACTCAAGACCATAAAACTCAGAGACAGGATATAGAAGTTTGTCATTTGGTGAACAGTTATTACATGGTGTCAATGTTAGATCTATACTTGTGCACTTAGTTTCCTGCAAGTCACCAAGTTGTCTTCAATTGCCAGTATTTGTAGTTTCCTTGGGTACAGAGTGGAGTCTGACCTAAGGGGAATTCAAAATTTCATCTTTGGTGTTTTGTAGATTACTGAAGGTAATTGAATCCCTATGGTCCTAGTTTTCGCTTTCCAAACCACTTGGAAACTGGGTCATGAATGTAATCACTTCTGGAGCATTAGTTCATTGGAAAACTGGCAGAATCCCCATGCTTTTCAATTAATCAATAACAATTTTTACTTCAGGAAATGGACTTTAGCTATGAGCACTATTAAAGAAGTAATAATGGAAAAACGTGTAACAGGATAAGTCTTCTTTCTGTGTGGTTGCTGTTGAAATAAACTACTGAAACAAAAACAGAAGAAACTTTTTTAAGTCTTGGACCTTCAAACGAATTGTCTCAGTGGAGCTTAAGATGTAGAAATGTCTCAAACAGATCAGGTTTCAATTTTGCAAGAATAGGGGAAATCTTGGAACTAGACTGTGTTTATCAGCTGCATTTAGGTTAATATGCTCTGTGTTCAGTTTTTGAATATGCTGTAAAATATAACAATGGAGCATCAGTTTGGATTTTTCTATTCAATCCCAAAATATTTGTCTAATGTCATGCTTTGCAAACTGTGCTGGTATTTTTAGAGATATCTAAGTGATTAACATGTTAGGCTTTTGAATAGTAAGGATGGAAATCCTTATTTTTTTTAACATTAATTTTAAAATACTAGTTCTCATTCTTTGAGGATAGGATTACTGTGTGACCACTAGCGCTAGTCAGGAAATAAATGGTTATTTTTATAGAAAACGCCAATGCTTCCAAGTAATTTTTAGTTAAACTGAGGAGAGAGAGAATGAGAAACTCACATGTTCTTTATAAGCATGCTGAGCCTGACATTTGCCAAACTGTGCTCTCTGGGATAGTAGCAATGTAGACAAAAGGATTCTTACCTGAGTTAGGCAGATCCTAACTTTCCCACCAGTAAGCATCTTAAACATTTTCTGAGGGAAAAAGCATTGCTTAACTCTCAGAAAACCTTAAGGGTGTTTAGATTTGCTTCAGTGTTCAGTGACAGAAAATTCTTGAAGTTATTAATGGGTTTCGAAAAGCATTTTCTAGACAGCTTTACCACACAGAAGTAGACATGGCAAGCACAAACATCTCAATAGCTCTGCAAATTGAGTAAGTGTAGAGAAGAACCTGGATATGAAGGCCTTGTTAAAATAAGAGATGGCATTAGGATAAACATGCGACTACATATGCAGCCAGTAAGATAGATGAGTATCTTTAGACTTCACATTTCAGCACTGTTGCTCAAAATACAGAAATTGCATTAAACTAACAGTAAAAAGCACAAATCATCAAAATTCAAGAAGCAAAGATTGTAAATTTTCCTGCTTCTATTTTGGTTACATGAGAATAAGGTGAATGAACTGAATGAAATGAACTGAAAATCCATGGGACAGACATTTCTGCAGAATAACTAAAATGTAAAGCAAAGCAAATCAAGTAAGAGCGTAGTCTATGCTGTCTATTAATTGACCAAAGACTTGAAATACTTTTAACATATCTGAATGTTTATTTTAGAATTTTGACAATTTACTTAAGAAAATACAGTGGTTTTTTTGACATCTACCAGCTGTTAGAGAATTTTTGAATAATCACAATGATTTTAGAGAATGTGGGGATTACAGTTCAAAATATGCTAGCTATCTTCTGTATTACTTTCCTAGGTTCTTCTTATATGTAAATAAAGTACATATTTTCCAAGTGCCATCAATGAAATATTGTCTCTTCAGCAGATGACTGTGCGCTCTTTGGAAAACAAAGATTTTTAGGACTAGGTTTTGATGGAGACAAAAAAGCCATTGTTTACTTCGGCCTTTCCCCTACTCTTTATCATTAAGATGACTCTTCCATTCATCATGCCCACATGGGTGAGCTGCAAAGGGGAGTAGTTGGGAAGGTGGGTGAGTCTGAGCATGCAGATTTTTCAGTCTATGCTCAACACGCATCTCATGTAAGGTCAAAAAGAAGAGCAGAAAGAGATGATTTAAAAGGAACAAAAGTGAGTGGAGGTACAGTGTACTCTAGCTAGGTCGCTGAACCACAATGTAGTCAGCCTGTGAAATTCAGTGTAGTGACAGCCTGAAAACTACTCTCTAGAGCTGTTGTATAGCTTATGTCCAAACCACCAAAAATAAGCCATAATTTCTAGTTCTGCCATTTCAAGGTCTCTTTGCATCTTCTGTTCCCTGAATATGACTTTATGCCACTTTCATCGTGGTAGGTCCCAAGTTTCTAGCCTGACTAAAACTATATTGAGAGCTGATCTTCCCAAACCTTGGACTGGTCTGACATGGTCTGGTTTGACATTGGCTGGTTTGACATGGTCTCATTTTGATGTTCCTTGGAAGGATGACTGGGTGGGTATCCTTCTCAAGGACTATGAAAAAAGAGGGATGTGTCAGTTCTTCATCGGAAAGAAAAATACTTGTTAGTATTTAAAACGTATACCACTGCACCTTTCTTTTATTTTTTTAATTAGTATTTGTTTTCACTATCATGTGAATACTTGGTGTTTGCATGAAGGCAAAACCTCTGCTTTGAGGGACTGATATGCTAAAAATTACAATGCACAGAAAAGGGAAATTCAGAGAAATATTCTATTATTTGCCCAGTTTATACAAATAGGAGAATATCTCAAAGTATTTAAATTTCACAAAATCAAGATAATAATGATTTGCTTATCACTAATGGTTAGTACTTGAACCATGCAAAGCTGTGAAGGTATTTCCAACAAGGTTTCAAATTAAGCAGAAAATATCTCCCTATGTGAGATTTTTTTTTGGAGGATCTTTAGGATCTTCTCCTCGCTGGCTCATCTACCACCTATATCAAGAAGTTATCTCATCTCCAATGTTATGCAGAAATCTCCTGGACCATCTGTCTCAGTAATTGCAATGAGATCATAGCCCTGCAACTGCACACGCATCTCCAATTCCCCTTGTTTACTCCCCATGCTGTGTGTGTGTGTCTCCTAGCATTCAGCTCCCCTATGAAAGAAGCTTAAGTCCCTAAATTGACTAATGTCATTCATACATGACTGTTGGACATATGTCTAAACACTTGAAAACTTGGGTCCAAATTACAATGAAGACAAAAACTTCAAAATTACTGAAATAATTGTCAATTTTTTGATAGTTACTTAGGCTTCTGTGTTATTTAGATGCTTTTGACATTTATCAAGTGAACTATAAACTATAAACAAGTAATATGATTCAGTTTCTCATATACTGTCTGCAGCTACTTCTAGCCCTAGAACTTGGCATGTGAAGAGAATATTATTATATGTGAACCTGTGATATAAGTTGTTTCAACTTGGTATAAATCACTAGGACTTTGCTGTATTGATATTGTTTTTTTTAAGAAACAGGTAAATTACACACTTGGCAAATAAAAGCAGTTTTGATTTTGCATACTCATAACCAACACCTCTTAAAGGAAACAATTTACTACGTGTGTTGGCACTGGGAGATCACAGAATCACAGAATGGTTGAGGTTGGCAGGGACCTCTAGAGATCATCCAGTCCAAGCCCCTGCTCCAGCAGGGACACCCAGAGCACGGGGCACAGGGTGGCATCCCAGCGGGTTTGAAGATCTCCAGAGAAGGAGACTCCACAGCCTCTCTGGGCAGCCTGTTCCACCCTCAATCAATTCAATTATTGATCAGTTTATAGTAGAGATGTAAATATTCCGTATTGCTCAGGTGCCTTAATGAAACTGAAAATCTGCCTTTTTTTTTTTTTTTTCTGTGTGTGTGTGTGCAATTTATTTGATCTACACAGATCTTCTGTTTTAGATGTGGAACTATCAGCATCTCTAGACTGTAGCAGGCACCTCTCTTTTTGGCAGAAAACGCCAGTCGTATATTCCGCTTATTCCCTGCTACAGTTATAAATGGTAAATGGCAGACCTTTTAAGAAATTCCCCTGTGGTTCAGCTAGCAGGAGATTGCTTGATTGTATAATAATCAGATTTGACCAGATGGTGATGAGGCTGGGTACTAAATGCTTCTTAAGCTCTCCTGCTAGGCTTTCCCATTTGAAAGTGGAGAAATCCTGCTTTAAGGCCTACATGATTTCAAAGACACCTTGCTATGAGGCATACAGAAGCGCCTACTCTGTCATATGCAACAGCACTTTTCATTTTCAGGCAACGTAAAGAAGGATCATGGCTTATTTAAAAAGCCAGTGTGTTGCCCATGGAAAGTATCAGCCTGGTATCTCTGGAGAAGAAAAGTTAATTAGTTGAGGAACACATAGAGATTAGATAAGGGAAATAGATGTTGAAGCACTCTATCTGTCAGTGCATCAACCTAGTCCAGCTGTGAAATGTCACAGCCTGGCAGCACAATATCTCCGCTTGACCGAGAGGCATTTTGGGTGGAGTTCAGCTCACAAATTGTTATCTAGCTGTAGGTGTTACACAGAGGTATCTACATGTGAGCCACATGTCTAGGCTCCTGTTACAGTCATTGGGGATGAAATCAGTACAGTCAATGGAGCCCAGAAAGCTCTTAATCTCATAAATTGTGTGGGTAGACACCCACACTGACTGTATCAACTCCATCAGCTGCCATAGGACTTAAATATCCAGCACACACTACAAATATCTTCTTCTAGACATCTAAATATACATTATTAATTGCTAAACTGCTTCTCATTTCTCATTTCTGTTCAGTCTTTCAGGGAGAGTTCTAACAAGTTTGGGACTGCACAAGTCCCTTATGAAAGTTTCTTGCAAGTCAGGGCTGGCTCTGAACCGAGAGTCAAAAGTTGTAGTCTCAGCTTTTCAGGATGGTTGTTTTTTTTTACACTGCTCAAATTCTGGTTGAAAGTCTACTGTTTATAGAAAGCTTCAGAATATCTTTTTCTTTTTATTGAATAACAGTTGCGTTCAGTAGCAGAATTCTCATGAACATTTCTTAATATCTCTGTAAAATAGAAAACTTTTTTCTCTTCATTGTCTACTATTTAAGGCTTGAATTATTAAGAACTGGAGTGTGAGGTCTGGCACTGATGGCTTGACCTTGGTGGTTGAGCTTGCCTTATGTTGGACATTTGGACAGTTACACCTCTGAAGAAGAATCATCTCAAGAAGTGGAAGTCTATCCAAGGAGGAATTACTCTGGACACCCAGATGACTACATTTTGACCACAGTTTCTATGTAACAATTGCTCACTTGTTAATCTTTTTGTTGATAACAGTGCTAATTTCATATTTGTGCTTGCTGACACTGGTTAGGATACTATTCTTCAAGCTTGTCTTCAAGCAGCCACCCATGAGTCCCACTCTGCACTGGCTGGCAGGACAGCGGCTCCTGAGGAAGCAAAACATGTGGCCATTCCCCAAATGTGATTTCTCTCTTTTTCCTTGTAACAAGGCAGGTGATTCCAATCTCACACTTTGTAGTGCATGGGTTGCTAATGCTGTGGTGTGGGAGATGTGCTGTGATAGGGGATCCCCTTCATGCCTTCCTGTGTGTTAGGTGCACAACAACAAGAAGCACACCACTGCTATTTTGCTATCTTGTTGTTATTTAAGTTTCAACATGTATGTATTTTTTTTGAAATTGAAGGGATTTTTCTCATGGAGTGAATTAGCCTATCATTCTTAACAGCTACAGCAGGCAGTCTCTGCCCTTACTCTCAGCAGCTGTGGCAGGCAGCCTCTGGCCTTTGTCAAAAGAGCCTTCAGCATCCCCACAACTTATTCATCGCAGACATTTCAGTTAAAAATAATTCCTTCCCTTTCAGATTTGTCATTCCTACATATTACTTGCATTCAGAGCTGACCCTTCTACAGACACAATTCTCTAATGCCAAAACTCTATTCTTGGAAGTTTGTTTCTTTTATTTTTTTTTCTCTCTGTGTAACACCCAGAAGCAAGAGCTCTGACTCCTCTGACTCTTCAGTCCCTTTTATAAGCCTAATGTGCATTTTTTTTTTTTGCTGTACTTTTATATTTCATGTGTTGGGAAAATTGTATCAGCTGGTAAATCTCCTGAAATGATATGTATTGGTTAGAGAACTTGTTGACCTATCAGGCACTAGGTAATTGTGTCCTCAGGTGGGGGAACTGCACGACTCAAATGTTCTTCAAAGTATTGACTGCATTATTCCAGCAAATTGCTACATTTTTTTCTATATTTGCTTATATACAAATTTATGGTGACTGAAGCTTCAATTTAAAGCAAAATCAGTTGTAAGTATTCCAGCCAGAAAAACAGCTCCTAAAATGAGGAATGCCAGAGGAAAAAAGGGATGAATAAAGCTGAGCCATGCTCTGTCTGAAGCTATTCCCTATGTAAACGGTCACCCAACTTATATGATATCCAGAGGTGCAATTCAAAAGAGCACTTTGAAAAATTAAAAACTCTTTGGAGAGTTCTATGAGCATTTGTTTAAACTGAAAGGTAGGAGGATCTGCTTTGGAACCTTCTGTTGACTAAGAAACTGAAAGATGTGTTAAAGGGTTGCCCCAGATGGAGGAAATTATGGTAATTTCCAATATTGTGCATACGTTTTTATTTAGCACTGGAAATAGAAAAGCAGTGGTGATTTAGCTGAGCTGCAGGCTGCAAGGGGCTGTTAGTGGAAGTTATCAGTCCCCCCGGAGAAGCCTGGTGAGACAGGCAGGGCAGAGAGGCATGAGGAGGAGGGCAGGCAGGTCACAGCAGTCCAGCTGCAGTGGAGCTTTGCTGCCTGAGACTGGAGAAGATTTTTGCACATGGGGTAAGGCAGACAACTGGCCTTAGCACTTGTTTCCCCAAGACAGGACTATAAAATTGTTATGTTTTTTTGAATAAGATGCAGTGTGTTGGTGTATGTACAGCTGATGTTTATCTACATGGCTCGTATTTTCCTTTCCTTATTTTAATGTAGTATGTTTTGTTAAGACAAGTGATTCATGTGTGTCAGAGGATAAAATTAGCTTTGTGAGCATCAAAAAACTTAGTTTGATTTTTCCAGGATCATGGATAAGGTTTTGTACAATGTTTTTTTAGTGATTCTTTCAAATTTGAACCTTGTTCTTTCCATTCAACTCCTGACAGAAAAGTTGCAAGTATGTTAGTCTATTTTTGTTTGACTTTTAATTTTGGGATGGAACCAGCTCTGGGTACCCAAAAGATATTTTTATTAAGTCTTTATTAAGGATTCCTTTGCTATAACACAATACATTTGCATCTAAATCAACAATGCAAAGAAATGAGAGAAAATCCTAATCTACTAACAATTCTCAAATATTTCTCTGCATCCTGTTAAAGCAATTCTTTACAATGCTTCTTAAGGTCGTTGGATGCAGCTCAGTATTCCTCACTGGCCAAGAGCATGGGACAGATTTGCCCCTGGACAGATGCTGGGAAGGTATTTATGTGCCTAGTCCTATGCACAGGCTTCGAGAATTATATCCAAAATCTTAGATTCATTTAGCTCAGAGTGGAGAGCCAAGATGAAATTCTACCACAAAGCCAACAAGTGCCCTGTAGAGATCTCTGGTGACTGGGACCACAGTTCTGGTTGTGGAACCATGTTTTGTACCTGTTCACTGTTAAACTCGTCATTGTGAAGATGAAAACCCATAATAGTAAAGGCTGAGAGGAAGGAATTGCATGGGCCTCTGCCAGCTGGTCTGCTGCACAGGGTGAAGGGAGGGGAGCAAGGAACAGCCAATAAAGGAGAAAAAATGAAGGATCAGTGTGTTTTATATCTATTGGCAGCAGTGACTAGCCATGGAGGCCTCCCTGAAGGATCTCTATGGAGCACCACCACCACAGGTGGTGGGTGTAAATACAAGGCTGACATCCTGCTTAGAGGACCAGTATGTCCTACGAAATGCACTATTTAATTTGGCTTCTTGGAGTTTGGGATTTCAAATGTTGATATTGCGTCAGTCTGTAAAGAAAAGTAGAAGTGTAAAGCATCCTCCTTCTCTAGAGCAGATGAGGCCAGGAGTCTTGGCTACCCATAAGCATTTGCAGACTTTTACAACCTGACCTGATGGTAAGCAATCTGTCAGTGGAAACCCACCCAATTTTCTAGTTTTTGGCAGGATTCTGCAAAACTCAACAGGATGCCAGGAAGTATTTTGATTTCAACTAATTTGCAAATTCCAGTGAAGGTATGTTGTGACAATAATTTCCTCTCAAGAGCTCTTGTTATGGCTTTAGTTTCTGAATGCATTTTAGATACAGCCTGATAAACAGTTTATTGCAGTAATCTGGAATGTGTTTCTTGGGAAAGATCCAGAAGACAACACTCATGTGGTCTTATTTTAGTACAATTTGCTAAAACAGTAACAGATCATTAAACAGAGAAATTTCGGTTAACTGGTCATTGACAAAACTTTTCGAAAGCAAAATATAACCGCTCCAACTGCACACTTACAGGTGTTCTTCATGCAGGAAACAGCATTTAATGAAATTTAGATAAAGGTCTGACTTATATCCTATTTATTTCTGGCTGTCACTTGCAACTGACTTGAACTTGGCATATTTTTCTTGAGGAAATATCTCCCTTGAGCAAAAGTTGAGCTTTAATCAGTGAAGGCTCGAAAAGGAGATAATTATCACTTGAGTCTGTTTTTATTCACTCAGAAAGAGGAAAAGAGTTTTCTTTGGCATCTATTAAATGGTAGAAGAAATCCAAACAAAATTCACTCAGAAAGTGGAAACAGGCCAGGTCGTAGGGAAAAGCAATGGTAATGCAATTTTGCAATCTGGAAATGCAATATGAGGCCCATACTATATCCCTCCCTCCTTTCAAAAACAAACAAACAAAAAATAACTCTGAACTATTCTGAGGTAAAAGTCCTCTTTTAGTATCTAACATCAAGGAAGAACTGATAAATAAAGCATATATGGAACATTTTAAGGATATTTAAATAAAAATACTTGGTAGATAGAGGAAGCTTGGATAAATTTTAAGCCATCAGGTTACAATAAGCAGTTACCACAAAGATCCTGGTGCATCTTCTGATGTTGAATACAGATATATGAAGCAGATCTATAGTAATATTTTTGCAGCATGATAATGATCTGAAGATTTTTACCTCATGGGAAGATGCTGGGGAGACAGCTGAGGAGACAGAAAAAAAGCCATCTATTGAGAGCAATATGCAGATATTGCAGCTGCTCATGAGGATTCATGCTGCCCTCACTTGTTTTTGCACTTTTTTTTGGGGGGGGGGGTCTATTTCTGCTCAAATCCAGATTGTATTAATGTCAGTGCTCTCTGGGCTTTCAGATTACATGACAGCAGAGCTGAAGTACAAGTAAATCCCTAGCACTGTGAAGCCAGTAAAGACCCTGTTATAACTTGAGATGTGGTACATCTTTCTCACTGCTAGAGTCCAGTCTACCTGGTGTTAGACCATACATTTTTCTGGAGTTCAGAAATGGAAAAGATAAAACTGCAGGGTTAGTGCCCGAAATAACATTTAGAAGCTCCAAAACCCTGAGTTGCGAATTAGCTTAACAGCATTGCAAACTGGTGCCTTTGCATTTTGTTATGTGTTAGTTAAATATACATGTCCAAAAGGAAAAGATTGCTATCTGCAAAGGAAACAGGCTTTGCTTTTTGAGTTAAGGTTGTCGATGCATATTTGGATGGTTTTGGGTATCTGTGTGTATTTGCCTCAGTAGGCAAGGTAGAGGATGTGCTTAAGTAGAGATAAAACACAGACTGTAGGCACTAGGTACTCACTATAGGGAGCTTATAGCCCACTAAAGTGACATAAACCTGTATTTAAAAAGAAATTAAAGTTATGTAATGAAAAATATTCTGTTTAGATGTTCAGAAAATTTGTACGAAGGACTGGAATAGTGATGTTTTTGAACAGCTATCTGCAGGCACAGGAGTATACTGGCTGCCTAGAGGCCTGAGAGTTATCTCTGAAAATGTCTATGGGAATCAAAATGGGCCTATGGAGATGTGGGGAAAGAGCCTGGAAGAGCTTTCTGTGCTCGCTTAAAAGAGCATCCTGCTGAGGGCTCGCCAGGGCTACATGTGGGTAGTGCATGAGCCTGGTCTTTGGGGAGATGTATTGTGTGGCTAACAGGACACCAGAAGACAAATGCTTTTACACAATAGTGCAGACTGTCAAAATCTCCTGATAATATAAAGAAGCCCCAGTCAGTAGCTATGTACTGGTTCGTTTTTACATTGTTTCTTTTATCTGCAGTTCCCTGTAATAAGGGCATAAATATATTTTATACAAATATATAAAAATTATATAAATATATAATTATTAATATATTATTTGAAACCCAAACAGAATGGCTAGTGGTTTAAATAACATTTTCTATGCCTGTGCCTGAAAGCAAGGGTGGGAATTTTATCACCTAGTACGTCTTTCAGGAGCATGTAAATGGTGTTCTCTGTTGATTTAAATCAGCAAGTGTCTATTGGTTCAGTGTGGAGCCATTCGGGGGAAATTTTGACTCTTCCAATGTTGAAGAGGTATTTAAAATTATTTATTAAACTCTGTGAAGCCACACTTCATGCATTTAAACAAACTAATCTCTTTACACCTATAAGAGAAAGCAGAATGAATTTGGAGACACATTAATCATTGCCGTTTGTCATGAATAATGTATTTGTTTGTTTCTGTGTGTGTTATCTGATAATATACGGATACAGCACATTTACCTCTTCAGCATACACACTGCAGCTTTTATGTAATGTATTATGCATGGAATTTAGTTTTTATTATTATTATTATTTTAGAGTGTACTTCTCCTGCGGGCAATTGTTGCCTGTGTCTTCCTCTTTCTTCCACTCACCAAAAGTTTGACCCTTGCTAAAATATTTCAGCCAAATTTTGCAGAGACAGAAGTGTGAAAGATAATCAGTCTCCTAAAGCTCTGGGAGGTTTCCAGAGGGAGGAGAGTGTCTCTAGCAGAGACCCAGCTGAGGGATAAGCTACAGTATGCGATTGCCTGATGTCAGAAAATCCTAAGTGAATGACCTGGGGAGGGGCAGAGCAACACGAATATGCACTGCTCCAGGTACCAAACACGTTAAAGCATAACCATACCCACAGCCCTGGTGTATCCAAGCACTGCGAGGAGCTGATGTCCCAGCTTAATGTGAAAATAAGATGTGGCCACTACATGCTTCAATGCACCGAATTTTCTCAACAAAATTTGGAGCTCCCCTGTTCTCCAGTATAGATTGCAACCTATAAGATCTAAAATCATGTGAAATCTAAATTCAGCAGAAACCAGGCTCTTTCAATGGCGGTGCTCATAGAAATACATGATTTGCTTTCCCTTACCTTTTCTTTTATTGGATTTAAAAAATGGATAATATTGCTCCAGAATGGAATCCTCATCTTCTAGGTGGATATAGCAGAGTCCTGCTGTACCACTCACTGAAATTTAAGTAAAATTTTGTTTTACTAGATTTCTTTTTTTTTCCACTTGTATTCCTGCAGTAAATCAAAACAATCTGTTTAAAGAGAAGAACGATCACATACTAATATTTTTCTGCTGTAATAAAATACTGTTGTATCAAGAGGGCATTGGGAGAGAAATATCCTGTCAAAGACTCAGGTTTCTTTTTAGGTCTGATCCTCAGTTCTGAATCACGCTGATTTATAACAGCTGAGAACAAGGCTGTTTGTGCTGTGTCAGGTAGGTCTCTGAGTAATTTTCGTCAAGGGGGTGATATATAAGATGGACATGGAAAGTCCAGGTTGACAGGTGAACTTTTCATAAAATATGTAATTAAAATACCAACAAAAATAGATCAGTCTTCTGCTTGTCAAATACTCTATTTTCTATGTCTGGTGAGTATTTTTTTGTGTTGACAATATGTCTATATTCTATAGTACAAACTACAATATTTTGTATCGCTGCAGAAAGAGATAAATTGTAGTATGTTCTCTATTTGTCACAGTAAATAAAAAGTGATAACCTAATTAGCTGTTCTGTTAAGTGATAGCATTAATATTTAAATAAAACACCAAGAAAGAAATATTTGTCCCTTGAATCATGTGTACCTTCACATACATATAAAAGCAAGCTATAAAATTCAAGTAGAATAATTTACACAGCTCTATGACAAGTAAATTGTTCTCACAAATAACTGCATGTTGTCTCAAAAATGCTTGCATTTAAGTAGTCAATTACCTATAAAGATACTGCTGTATTTTTTCTTCAATTGCGTCAAGAGAAAAACAACTCTGCCAGATGAACACAGAGGGAGTTTATTCCATAGAAAAATAAATAGTGTATTAAAGCAGACAAATAGCAGTTCAGTTGTTTGACAACCGAAATACTTAGATTTAGGTAAACCTAAAAGAAATAGTCTTGCTATGTCCACCTTTGCTGTGGGTTCTTTTTTTTTTTAACAGAAAATGTATTTTTCATATTCTTGACCATCTGAAGTTTTCAGCTTAGAGTGATACCTGGGTTTAGGGGTATATTGGCCCCTTTGGAATGAAGCAGTGCACTATATCGCTTTCTGGTGAGTACTCCACAGAGGAGGAGAATTTATTATTGCTTCAGGTAAGTGAGTTCTGTTTCAGTGAACGAGCAGTAGAGGTCAGTGCTTTTTTCCACGGGAACATTGGGCTTTAGCTCCTCAGAAAATACTGATTGTGTGAATATTTTCATAACCCACTCTGTTTGCAGCACATGTGTTACAATAGACCTTAAATGCTGACTCTTTTTTCAGAAAATCATGCATCCACCGTATCTTGTTTCTACTAGCCCTTCAGCAAATAGTTAAAACGAGATC
The DNA here is from genome assembly GCA_013389825.1 of Crypturellus undulatus. Classification (NCBI taxonomy): domain Eukaryota; kingdom Metazoa; phylum Chordata; class Aves; order Tinamiformes; family Tinamidae; genus Crypturellus; species Crypturellus undulatus. The sequence goes on along the minus strand of VWPW01006762.1, from coordinate 312,713 downwards.
TCCATCCTTGAATTCATTCCCTAATAGTTATGAACTAAGGTACGTTTCCAGCCTATTGAGCTTCCCTATAGTCTTGCAGCTTTCTGATTTACATTACTTCCTTTGAAATTTCCTAAACCCATGGTTATGTCTTCTGGTTGTTATTGATACAGTGAAACTAATATTCAATGGACTTCTTCTTAAGATACAGGAGGTTTACTTGTTTTTCTTTTTTTTTCCCCCAGGACATTTCATATTTTTATAATATTTTATATTTTAAAACCTTGGTTATCATTAATTTCAATTGCAATAGTGAGCATTTAGCACTTTTCATTAACCTGATGGCAAGTGCCTAAAGCCTTAAGGTTGAAGGGGAGCATAGTGATCAAACAGACATTTTTATAAGTGATTTACTTGTCTTCAGTAGTAGGCATCGGGTAGAATCCTGTTATCTAGGATACCATTTTTCTCCCTTAACCTTTTTCCTCCTTTCATTTAATGCATGTTTTCCATCTCCTGCAATACAGGACGCATGTATCCCAGAAAAAAAAGACTATTACCCAACATGAATTCATATTGTTGCTCACAGGGAATCATTGGAAAGGTAGTATGGGAGTGTACATTATGGCTGTTGGGGTCAAATTAGGAAACCTTGGACAACTTTGTTTCTGGAACTTCCTAGTGGACAATTTTTATTGAAATTTCTTGGCTGTACTTACTGGAGTCCTTGTAAACTAAAACATCTGGCAAATGTGTGTAACAGGAAGAGGTATGTTAAGGAATTCTTGGAAGATAGAGCTGCTGAAGTGTACCTACATATTCTTATTAGGACTGTGCAGGCACAGATTTTGTAGGGAAACCTAATATATGACAAATTTGGACAAACATTTGCATGAGAAAAAAAATGTCCTTGCTGCAAAGGACACTATTCCAAGTACCTCATCCACAGCAGGCAGGCTCTAAATATTTTCAGTGACTAGAAAATTTTACCAACATCGAGAATTGTTTTGTTCTGTGGAAGAGATGAGCCATTTTAAACTGAAATAGAACGAGCACTCCAGGCTTTTTTTTTTTTTTTTTAATGAACTTGGTCTTCCAAGGTTCTCCATCAACCTGGGCCATTGTGTTTGGAATATTTTGGGAATCTTTTCCACTCTTTCTTTCAGCAAAGTTTGGTTTGGAATATTCTTGTCTGTATTGTAGCAGTTAATCTACTCATTAAAAATTTCACCTTGAATGGTAACTTGCTTTCTTTCCCTAAATAATTTGATGGAAGTACATGTTCCAGGTATCTCTCAAACAACACGGTCTATGGCACGATAAGTCGGGATCATCTGGGTTTCCTATAGAAATTGACTTTAAAAAATCAATTACTGGGAATTTTTATAAATGCCAATCAATTAAATCATGAGAGATTGATTCTGTTAAGCATCTGGGCTGCAGAGAGAGATTTTGCCACCATGAAAATTTTCCCACTGCCTAAATGCAGGAGATAAACAGTCCTTCCCATTCAGCTGGGGAGGTGTTTAGGGCCCAGCAAATCTCTATGATTATGCACAATTTCTTCACTATTCTACCTCAGGCACAAATTTTCTGGAAGAAGTAACCACGCATTCCTGGTATCTTACACTGCCAGCCACAGATGGGACTGGGCAGCTGGCTTGTAGTTATATATCCCTGCTGCAGACATGGTTGTCTATGATAGAAAGCTGGGTAAATGGTATAAGAGGAATGCTAAATTGAATTGCTGGAGTGAAGATGTCAATCAGAGCTCAGATTTTCTGAAAATGTGAAGCTTCTCTGCAGAACCTCAAGACTGTAAATCAATTAATTCCTTCGGTGCTGTTTTTTCATTCACTCTAGAAAGGGAAATATTTTTATACACATTTCTTCCTTGTATGAGTGATAGAAAGGCAAGATATGAAGAGTCCTTTTCCTGGTGACTACTACTTAGAGTAGGAACTACTTAGACACTCCTCTCTCTTTTGGGTTTTCTATGCTGGCTGCACATATGTTGCAACATTCTTTGTCCAAGCAGTTTTGAATACACATGATTTGCTTGAGCAGAATGCAGAAGTATTGCTATCACTGTCATTTATTTTACCTTTGAGTTGCTTTTTATTTACCTGCCCCATATGATGTGTTCAAGGACTTTGGGTTTTATTCTTTGTTTTGTTATTATTTCTTACCAACACTGATTTAAGAATTACAATTTTAAAATGCAACGTGAAGTCAAGCTCATTTTTCAAAAGCTTTTTACACAATCAGTAACAGTTCATCTGTAATGAGTTGGTTCGCATGATTGTTTGCTACATAGCAGCCAGTTTCCTCCTCTATCTGCTTGGTTTGTTGTCCAGAAAAAATATCTTCCCCTTTTCACTGATTATCTCATACGGAGCAGAATAGTCTCAAATTTTCTGAATACTTTTCATCTACTAATTTGCAATATACTGCAGTCAGCTATTGGGATTGACTGTAGGTTTTCAGGCTTTTGTGCTACCCTCCCTTACTCTCCTTCAGCATCAGCCTTCAGAAATCTTTCAAATACTGAATCTTCTCTCCACCAGTTTTAATTGGCGTGTAGCAGGTCTTGTGTGGACCTGGCCTATTTGGCAAGGGCTTGTTCTAGGAACTGGTCTTGAGAATATATTACAAAAAAAAAAAAGAATAAAGGGCTCTTTTAAGGATGATTTAAGGATGAGCATTCCCTGTGTAGATGGTAGTGTGTAGGTGCGGGAGAAGTATTGAAGACTAAGTCAGTAGTAGTCAGTAGTACTGTCCAGAGAAGGAACAAGTTAGTGAGATGTTCCCTACTTGAGAAGCCTCACAAATAATCTCTTGTAAACACTATGATTATGGAAATACTCCAGAGAACATCTACATCACAGAATTCCCACCCAGCCTTGTATTCCAATGCAAATACAAAATCATACTGAGAAAGAAAGAACACAAGAACACATAGGGGGGAGAGATGTCCTCATTAGATTTCACTAACACTGTGATATCACCAGATTTCAATACCTCATCTGACAACAATGATTTAAAGTGCAAATAAACTATTAGCATAATTAGATTAGACATAGCATGCTGCAATTAGAATTGCCTCTGTCAGACCATTCTTCATTAATAGGACTTGTTCAGAACATACTGTCTGCTTCCTGCTTCTCCTAGACTAATTAGTGATGTATTTGGGTGCATGGATTGATTAATTATTTTCGTTGTTCACCATTAACATTTTACAGGACTGGAACCTACTGTCCCTCAGAAGGAGGCCGTGGAATTGACCTGGACCCAAGGGACATGATAGCCACACACCCACCAGGCTGAAAGGATAGGAAAAGCTTGAGAGAGGTGAAACATAAATGGAAGGACTCAGCAGGACTCAATGTTTACTGTAAGGCGGGAAGATATCAATCAGACTGCTGCTTGGAGTCAGATCTTGCTCCTTGAGAGCAGAATTAAGGAATGTATCTGAGATAAAGGAAGACAAAGTTGAGGAACAGGACAGGATAGGAGTCTTTATAAAATGTTTTTTAAAAACAAAATATCATGCTCTTGTAGCCTTGTTCTGACGTGACAATTCAAAGATCTCCTTTCAATTAAAGCTTGTCATGTAACAGGCTTTTTGCTTTGGTTTCCAGAAAAAAAAAAAAAGTAAATCTGAAGTCTGTTTAGGGAAAGAACCTCAAACAAATACATCTCTGTAGATGTCAGTTGAAATATATGTTAACCTTCCCTTTAGAAAAAGGCAATTTTAGAATGAAAAATGCCATTTCAAAATAAAAATAAAAGTTGACATTAAATGAAATGTCAAAACAGAATGAGTCAACATTTCTAAAATATCTCCTTTTCTCAATAGTCTTTAACTAAAGCAATTTTCCAAATGTAGATTGAAGGCAATTTCCAGCTCTTTTCCTCCGAACTGACGTCAGAATGCCTTTATTTTATGAACTTACTATTTGCTAGCAATTTTGGCCCATTCTAGTTTTGCTGTTCTGTGAGGGAGGCTTATGAAATCGCTTCTCAGTGCTGAGATGCAGTTCCACCTCCAGGAGAAACGGCTTGTTAGCACACGCCGATAGAGCAGAGGCTCAGTACGCTGTGAAACCCAATAACATCAGCTGACAATACAGCAGTCTGCTTCAGATGAGCACATTGGAAAGAGATTGTGGCGATATCACCAGAAGTTATAGTCTTTATTCTCACCCAAAATATATATATTTTTTCTATTTAGCAACACCTTTCATCTTAATGACTGATGGTTCAACTTCACAGTTATCCCTTCTTGTCTGCTTTCTGACCTTTCCAATAAACAAAAAAGTCAGTTCGTTATTGAATTAGGAGAAAAAAGAACACAGTCTAACAATCAACTTCCAGTTGCACCTGCATATATCTTGGTTATTTCGACAACAAGCTGACTAAGTGAGCTTGCAATTTTAATATACTCCTTTAAAGGCAGAATCATTACTTTCTTTGGTTTGGTCAATCATTATTCAATTTTATCAGAGTTTTGCTCATAAATAAGCTAGTATAAACTCTTGATAAGCTACTCTTCTAGTGAAAGTCCTCAGCTTCACTGTAGCTACCAGACTATACGACCAATCAATACATTTTGTCAGTCAGAAGTCCAATGGCTTAGGAATCTCTTCTTGGATCTAGGTTGTCCATCAGAGAAATTTGTCTTTCTTTAATTAATTCTGACAATTGCATTGATCATAGGGAAATAATAATGATTTTCACTGATGTTAAAAATTGAAGTCATTTCCCTGTGATACACTGAATAAAGGAATAGTCTGTTCTGTTGTACTCTGCATTCCGTATATCTCAATCCTGTGTAATAGTTTGATAAAATTTATGTATTGCTGTGATATAAAAGGATGGATTCATACAGTTTTTAAAAGTGGTGCAGAGGCAGACTTAAAAATTCACCAACCAGTTTTACAGGATATGTGATTGCTCAAGGACTTTGAGCATGGATATATTCTTTTAACACACCATCATAATTACATTTAGTACTAAATCAGAAATGACAGCTCAAGATACTGTTCATATTGCTTTTCTATTCTTCTGTCAATTCAATTCACCTTCCAGCTACAGGAGATATTCTTACTTTCTGAATCTAGAGTTTCAGGCCTAATTTGGGATGCTTGGGCTATTAATTTATTCAGATCCCTTCTATGGGCAAGTTGCATGAAGCTTTTGCAGTCCCTTGGTTCAAATAATTTAATGGATTGATGGTTTCATTGTAAGATTCTGAGTGCAAATTGAGGAGTTAAAGTGTTAAGCTCATTTTCTGTAGTGCTTTCCTCTGTATTTTTCCACACACTTTTCATTTTATTGGACTTGAATATTGGATGTGCCACACTTGAACATACTATTAAAACTATACTATCCAGATGATAAGCAGATATTTTTCATGCAACTTTTAAAATGAGATCAGTGAATCAATTTCAAAGTGAGTTTTACAAAGCTGAAATTTGTTTGCAACAGTCACCTCAAACAATGAAGTATCCCTTTTATAATATATAGGATATTTAATCCTAAATATAATTTATGGTTGCACTGGCTAGATCATTAGAAATCTGACTAGAAAGCAAAGAACTAAGGAGCTGACTACACAGGAATTTACCTCATAGTAATGTTGGCTCACATTTGTGGTTTAAATATCCATCCACTAAAATGCACCTTAATTTAAAATATTTTAATACTAATGCACTTAAAGAAAGATATATACTCACTTTTCAAATTTTTGAAATAAACTGTCTTCTTTAGTATCTCTTTTCCTAACTGCTTAAAGTATATGTAGTTTTATTTAATTGCATCAAAGTTTGAAATTTATAGTTTTAGAAACAAAGTGTTGCTGGACATCCCTGGGAATATACCTATTGTTGGATAGATATATTTCCATATCTTAAAAGCAGGAGTTATATTATTCCATGTAAGATATAAAGTACTCTGCACAACATAGTCCTCACTGGCATTTCTAGGTCTTATTGCAATAGAAATAAAAATAAAATACTGAGTGAAGGGTTCATACCCTGGGAAGGGTTCTTGAGCTAATTGTTAGTGAAATATTATTCAAAATAAAACTGATTGTAAACAAGATTTTGTATAGCTCTCTATAATATATTTTACTACCATTCCAATGTGACTACAATTTCAGTGAGGACAGTGAAAATAGTTGGTACTTGTTATCTATGCACAAGCATTTTTTTTTTAATATCTCACTGAGTTTAATATAGTTTTCAAATCCAGGGGGCAGAAATCCTCTTCTTTTGCTGAAACTCAACAAATCTTCACTTCTTGCTGCATATCCTTCTTATGCTCTTCTTGTGTGAAGGATCCCAAGGCTCACTCTTCAGACACTGCTGCCTTTATAATCACAGTTGTTAACACTCTGGAACTTTTCAGTCAATCAGAACAATCACACTGAACTTGAAAATTGATGAGTACATACTAATGTGGATAAAGTGAATAAAATCCTTTTATTTCAAGTGTTCATAGGACAATATAGCATCATATGAATTGGAATGGACCTCCAGAAGTCATCTAGTGCAATCTACTGCTTAAACCAGAGCTAACTTAAAACTGAACCATGTTCAAGGCCCTGTGCTGCTGTCCCAAGCATGGTCTGCTGTGCAACTGATTTCAGTGCTAAACCACTCTTGTTATGGTTTTCTTTCCTTATATTTAATTTTCCCTCATTGTACCTTGTTCCTGCTCACAAGAACATCTACTGACAGAGTACCAACTGGCTTCCTTAGGCCAGGCTCTGCAAATTTGTCTTCTGTGGACATAACTTTGGTTCAAATTCATCAGAAACTAACCTATATTAATAGGAGGTAATATCCATTTCTCTAAAATGGAGCTGGATATTATATCTGTCTAGAGAGTAATATCTCTTCAGTCCTCCAGAGGAAAAAAAGAGTTCAGCTTATATATAATGCCATGGGAATTTTTATCTGGACTTGAGGAAGGCATGAAACGGGGATAATAGCTGCAGATAAAGAAAATGCATACTCGTGACCACGTAAAAAATCCTTCCTCCTGGGATTACTGGGGATCAAATTTAATCTCTGTCTTCCACTGTTTTAGCAAAGAGTCATTGTTGGTAGTGTCTCTTTTCAGTTCAGGCACAACTGGAGGGATTTTTTGAGGTTTGTTTTGCTGTACCTAACTCCTTGTGGAGCAATTAAAGTCATCACAGTTTAATTTCAAGTTTCATCCGATATTGAAGAATTGGCTAACTGGTGAATTAGCCTAGCAGCAATTTAGGTTATGCAGGGTAAGGGAAGAACAGATTCACAAAGCACATGTGAGATCAGTCGTAGCTTCAAGTCAGGAATGCTACACCAGTTCATTTGGTGTTACAGATCAAACCTGTTCTTAGTGCTACCACAGGAAGAACTTAGTAATAATGAAATCAATAATTCCACTCAATATGACGCCCTAGAAAACCAATATCATTTTCTCAGACTAATTCTGAATACCTTTGGGGAGTTTAGAAGTCCTGTGTGAAATCATCTTTTGTGTAAATAAGTATATTTGCAATGTTATATTTGCAATGTGTAAAACCAGCTTCCCACTGGGATAAGAGACAGAATAACAGCAAACATACAAATTAAGTTTACAACAACAGGGAAAGTGAAACAGCATGTTTTCTATTTGTCTTTATTTTCTTTGCCCTCTGGATCCTTCTGCAACCTCTCTGCTAGGTGTGGAGCACTGATAAGGCAAAAGTCATGAAAATACAAGGCGGTTCTTAATATACCCTTTGACCATCCTAGTTACCATCTTTAGGCATCAACAGACCTGTCAGTGGTCCTTGTTCTTGTGCTAGCTAGAGCATTGTGGAGCAGCAGGAGGAGGTCTCTCTTTCTGTGCACCCCCTGAGCAGTCTGAGCAGCCTGAACATTAGTGTGTCAAGTCGGACTGTGAATAGACCTTACAGCATTTGGGAGGAGGGGTGGTGAAGTTCTAGAATTAATATAACAAAATATTAAAGATTGAGACTATAAGATGGCAATTCCTTAATTAGTAATATTGCTGAAGTTTTATTTAAATGGCTTCAGCTTTCAAGGGAGCAAAATGTACCTGCTGTATTATGGTACAGTGCAGCAAGTACACTCATTATCATGGTGCTTTGATTTATAGATCAAAGACTTCTTGCATTCAGAGATGCAAGGTCCTATTGAAGTCCATACTAAACATCTGCTTGATCATGTGCTATCATTCTACTATGTTTCATGTCTTTGAGAAGTGCATTTAAGGGCCAAGTTTGCTCAGTGTTTATTGGTATGATGATATGAATAATTGCTATAGTATTATAGTCAGCAACACTAGGAGAACTTACCAGCCTCAGAGAAAAAGCCTGTTGACTGTAATGACAGTCAATATTCATGACTTAACATTTTATCCTTCCACATACTGATGTAAATAAATAGCAGCTTCACATACACTGTATCCTTAAAAGAAAATGAACTGAATGGCTTATAGTGTGTATTTGTCATATATTTCCCAATGTACTTATTCTGCTTCTGTGGAAAGATGCTCAAGGCATTTTCCAAATTACAGAAAAATGAATGAGCATAAAATGTGTCAATACTTTGTACGCGAATGTGTAAGAGTTTTGGTAGTAGTAATTGGGCTAAGTTCAACTATAGGTCTTTTAGAAAATATATTTTGTATTTCGGACTCCAACTAGAAACTTAACGAGGCCCAAGTTTTAGGAAAGAAAGTTAGCTATTCTGCATTCTTTCCAGGTATTTCTTCTTTAACTCATAAACTCATAGAAACTGTCTGAAATATTAAACAGAGAAACAGTTTTTGGAAACATTACAAAACAAAACTGATTTAAGACAGAATGCACAAAAAAATCGCCTGTCCTGGAGACAGTGAGTGTGTTAAGTTATGATTTTTCTTAAATCCATGAATGAAGCTAAAAGGACAGTCAGATGGAGAGTTCTTGTCACTGGCAAATATTTAGGCATCAGTTCTGTATCTCTCCCTCTTCAGCATTCAAAAACTGACTTTACTCCAGTCTGGCTAGCCCAGATTCTCAGGCTATGCTCATGCTTCATGCAAGATGCTGTTGTCATGTTGTCCAGTCCTTCCACTGTCTAAAAAGTCTGACCCATCTCTCTTCTCCCAGCAAGTGTTCTTATCTATGGCTTGTACGATGCTTAGGAATTGGAATCAATAAATTCTACTAAAACTGCATCACTTTGTGAGAAATCAGTATGAAATCAGCTTGATATTTCCTGCGAGGCCAGAAGTGAGGCAGTGCGGAGCTGGGGGCTCATCGCACTCGGCACTCGGCCTCCCCTGCTGTGCTGAGGGCAGGATGTTGGCTCCAGCTGCTGCCGTGCCAGCATCCCTCTGTGCCTGGCAGAGCCACCATCATGCCAGCATCCCCGTGCCTCCAGCAGAGCTGCCATCGTGCCAGTATTCCTATGCCTGGAGCAGGTGGGAGCAGAGCAACCCAGAGCCTGTGCTGGCACATGGATATCTATCCCTCCCTCCCTGCATAGCCTTGCAGAACCAAACCCAGGGCACTTCTGTAACTTGAATAAACGATGCCTTCTAGAGTTAACTGCTTTCCTCTTTGAGAAAGAGCAAATTGCTTATTTTTCTCCCAGCCGTATAGTTTGGTACTTGCATGTGAAAATATTTACATATAGAGCAAAGAGCTGATATCCTCTGCCCTGACCCAATGCAGGACTGTCAGACAGCAGGGAGCCCTCGTACTAACCTGAAGTTGCAAGGACATTATTTGCATCACCAGTGGAAATCCTGTTACAGAACTGATTTAAAAAGGGGTTGGTAAAGCGACTCTGAGGTGCTTGGTGGATCATGACACATGCTTAGCCAGTGACAGGTGAAATGTAAAGCTGATGAGCTGTACTTAGACTGAATCTGCTGAACCTAAGCTATAGCAAAAAAATAAATCTCAAGCCTGTCAGGAAAGGATTCTGTCAAAGAGTTTAGGCATCTATTTTGTATTTTATTTTTATATATAATCCTGTGAAAGCCTTCTACCCTAGCAACAAATCTTACTTATTAAGGTTGGTTGTGCTTTTATTTCCACCTACGAGTAGTGTACAAAATCCCCAGCCACACAATAAGTACTAGCATGTACTGCAAGAAAGCAGGGTGCTGTTTACAGCTTGTGCTCTGTAGTCACAAATAGCAATTATTTATTTGTTGTTATTTGCTAGATAAGCACTTCATTATGAATGCATCAGCAGCTGAAAGACGCTTCAAGCTGCCCACCTACAGACTTACAGCAGGTGTAGCTTCCCATTAGTTTACATGGGTTTTATTCCAGAAAAGTGAGAACATGGCTTATGCTTCTATAGGGCAAATTGGAGAGCTTTGCTGTTGCAGTTGTAGGTTTTATGCACAGACAGGTAAATCTGGCATGTATCAAGTACCTGGATCACAAATGCATGGGAGATAGATACCTAGAAAATTACTTCTTCTCCACACCCCGGGTACCTGGGCCCTATGGTGGCTAGTGCAAGCACTCATAGCTCTCCTGGGAGCAGAGGGACACTGCAGTGGGACTTGCATGTGTTTAATAAGATATACAGTAGTAGAGGAAATGGACTTTGCTCATGTTTTGTCCTTACATCTAGTATAAATGACTATCACAGGACTCTCAAATTTTCTGTGTTAACCTAGTGTTCATAGAAAGGCAAATGGTGACTTCTCATTACCTCCCAGCTAACAGTATATCTATGCCACCAAGTACTGCCATTCTAATCACCCCAAGCTTTGTTCTTCTTTGAAGGTCTACAGTTCCTGGTTAATATGAACTATATAAAGCCATCTACCATCTCCTCCTTTCTTCTGTCTTCTGATTTTTTAATATGTAACCTTAATATAGTAAAATAATTACTGGAATTTCAGCAACCTATTGCAAACTTTATTGTTGGACATGTATACAGAAGAAAGTTCTTCAGTAGTTTGAGTATGCAATAAAGTAAACGGAAGTCTAGAGGTTTCCTCTCAGTTCAAGTTTCTCCTTATACTTAAAATGTCCTCTGAGGATGGCAGTGTAAAACCAAAGCACTTACTTACTTAAAAAATAAAAAATCCAAGCCATTTCTCTGTGGATCATTATTCTGCAGGACAAAAGGTCAGTGACAGATAATCAAGCAGTGCTTCTTCAGAACAAAACCCTTTACTTTTCTCCCTAATAAATACTCAGTGACTAACTAAAAGAGATCAATACACAAAGATGGAGCCAAGCCCAAAATATTGGATTGAAAGCCAGTCTGCCTTTAGAATTGAAGTATTGCCTTTAAAATTGCTAACCATATCCACATAGGAGTGTACCCATTAGTGGGATTGAGACTTCTGGAGAATTGTTAATATTCACTCCAGAGAAGAGTTTTATACTTAACGTATTTCCCCATCCATATTACAGCCATTTCACTGCCAGCAAGTACAACTTCTTATATTCAGAGAGTCCAGATTCTATATGTCAAGGGGCATAGTCATGTCAATCACATATTTCTTAATGCGACGTAAAATAGATTAGTTACTAAAAGAACATCATTCACTTACCAATTATTTTCCTGTGAATATTTGGTATAAATAACTTTAGAAATAACTTTCAGAATGATTGTGCATTGATCTTTAGAAAGCTATCTTTAGTTGCAGATCCAGCATCCATGAAGACCAAAATAATTGATATAGAACTAAACTTGAATGAACATTGTAATAAGTAGACATGAAAATTAGCAAGTGTTGTGGTCAAAGCTAGGCTGAATTTTCAGTGCGCGAATAAAAGTGTTAAGATATATCATCTAAAGCTGCAACTTGACATGAAAGGAGTAAAATCAACAAAAAAAAGGATGACTGGTCTTAGATATCAGCTTCAGTTCAGTTGGGATCACCTGCAACTGGAAATTACAGTTTTAATGAGCAAACCTAAATGGTCTGGTAATTTACAAGATTTCTATTCCTAGTGAAAACTGCTGACTGGCAGCCTTGCTAGCAGTCTCAGAAAAAAAAATGAGGATTTAGTGAATTTTAAAGACAACACTACATTTTTCTTGATAGCCTCTTTGGAATTAAGATAAATTTTAGTTTTCCCATTTAAAAGTGCAATAATTTTTCCAAATCAAAGTGACTAATCTGGCACAGGCCAGACGTCTAGGGTGTCTGACAAAACCAACTTGCATCAGAAAACACGTCGATAGCTTGATATATTTCACTGGTGCAGTATGGATTCGATGAGCCATAAACAAATCCAGAACAAGGTCTGGAATCCCCCTTGATCTGTGCACAACGGCACTCTAGTAAATTCTGAGGCCATCTGCACAGACTCCTTTCTGCCCTGTGCTTTGGAGAGTGGAATTGTCCTCAGCTGCTCCAAAGGAGTCATTGCCTTTTGGGAGAGATCCTTGCCTTGTACCGACTGTCGCTTTTTTCCTTGAAGTTGCTTTGGGAAGAGTCAGTTTGACAGAGCCAAAAGCATGTTGGGTGAACTCTCCCCATTTAGCAGCATAGACATGTGGGTTACCAGCCCCAGAACCATCCCTGGCACTGCCTACAACCATCACATTGCTGGTGCAGTCTAGAGAGGATTTAGGATTAGGTTGCTGTGATGGACTCAGTCTCACTATGGGTTTGAGATGGGCTGCCCTGCAGACAAGGTCCTTCCAGTCTGGAAGGAACTGACCAGGTACCAATAGATGTTTAGTTCTNTCACATTGCTGGTGCAGTCTAGAGAGGATTTAGGATTAGGTTGCTGTGATGGACTCAGTCTCACTACGGGTTTGAGATGGACTGCCCTGCAGACAAGGTCCTTCCAGGGCAGGAACTGACCAGGTACCAATAGATATTTAGTTCTGAGTCACTTGTCCTGGGCTCCCTTCACTGCCGGAGATCTTGGGGTATGAGCCACCCCAAACCAAAATATATGAATTATTCCTTATAGAGCACATTTCTCACCATTTGCTGTAACGGGCAAGAAAGAAGATTATCACTTTTCAAGAGAAATGCTACACAAACTGCCCTAGTTCTTGTGGTTTGTGAGATTGTCTGCAGTCTGTTGAGCAGCTGGAATCCAGGAGGGCATTTAGTTCATAGGGAGTTTGAAGGTTTCTGTATCAGGGGAATGTCAGACTTAAACTGACTTGTGAGAAAAATGAAGTTTTATGTGAATTATAGCATCAGCTTTTTGGCCAGAACATCTACTTTGTAGAGATAATGACTAATCACAGCACAACACTCTGGAGATTAAGTCTTGCTTATTTTTCATCAGTCTTTGAAACTGCCAGTACCACAGAAATACAAATGACACTGTGATTTTAATTAGGCTCTGCTCCTTTGTCTTTGTATCTCTTGCGCTGTTGCTCTAAAGTTTACATTTTAATGTAGTTTCATGTACAATGCTAACCTTCTGTCAAGGGTTTTGGACTATTTGAAACAGTACAGCAACCAACACATGAATTTAGTAGTTACTCATTTTGCATGTGAATTTAAGCATGTTGCAAGGATTTGCATTGGTTTGTTCAAAACACCAAGAGTCATAATTTCATTAAGTGGCCAGAAATGCCGCCTGTATTTTAAAGACTCTGACAGCAGGAAAGACATCAACATCATTGCAATCAGTTCAGTGATTGATTTTATATCTCACTGTATTGAAATGCTTTATATTAGGAACTTTTGCTACAAGTATAATAATAAAAAGTAGTTTTTAACACAAACATATAGAGAATCAAAGTGTTTGTTTCTACTATGTTTTAGAAAAGTCCCAAATGACCAACAATATTAATGACAACACTTGAAACAAACTAAAATCTTCTATTCCAGTATAAAAACTCTCTTCCAAATAGTTAATAGTGCCACGATTGAACTAGTTTCTAGTGCAATGCTTCAATGCTAATTTTTATTTCCTGATTCTGAGAAAACTGTATATTTCTATGTTTATATCTGCTACATATGTAAAAATATCCATTTCTATTACATAAGACACAACTGAAATAAGTGATCTTTCACTGACTCTGGCAGGTGTAAAAAGTAAAACTACTGTTTGGAAATGCTTTCTTGCATAATGTTAAAAAATAAACAGTCAGGAAACTCATTACTGCAGGATACTTTTATGGCCAAGAATTTAAACACCTTCCCATATAAGATATCTCTTCCACTACTAAGAGTATTTGCAGCTATATAAACAGTGCTGCAAAAGGAACCATAAAAATGTTTTTATCTATCTCATGCCTGAGAGATAAATTTTATGAGAAATAAAGAATAATAGGTGAAGGACAGATTATTTCACACTTGTCTTCCAGGGGATTCTAGCATTTTCAGTTCAGATGCTGTGCAGATAGGACACTAAGGATAATTATGACACTGTACACATTCTTATTTGCCCATGTGTTGAATATTATGTGCACTCTGGTTTCCTTATCAAAGAAAGGATGGGTTGATGGCAAAGGGCAATGCGTTCAATCAGTCAGGTCCATAGGCTACCTCTTATATGGGGAATGACTGAAAAGGGTAGGATTCCCCATCTGAAAAAAAGATGACCTAGGAAGAGTAAAATAGAAAACTACAAAATCACAAATTGAAAGAAGAGGTTGGAGAAAGTGGTGTAAACTACTCCAGATCAAAATCTAGGATTAAAAAGTAGTAGGAGCCATGTTCAAGGCAAGTGGTGGTAATTATCCCTTCAATAGCAAGCAGATACTTGCAAAGGATGTTGTGAACACAAGAAGCTTATGTGGATTCAAAAAATGACTGGAAAAGTACTTATGGAAGAGATCCATTGTGATTTACCAGCAGACAAGTTAAGTCAAGCTCTGTGAATGACTTCAATGACAATAGTTTAAGCCCAAGAGAATATTTGGGATGAAATATTACATATGTTTTCCTTATTCTTCCCTAGGTATTTCTTTAGCTAAATACACTCTTCGTCTGAACTGCTATAGCCATTTATATCTTCTTATTCCATTTTTGATCCAGCAGGACGATTGATACGTTTTTCTATGTATGTTTTCTATACATATATGTTGATGTGTTTTTCTATATGTACTGCAAAACAACAAACTGTATATGCATTTTCACTTAAGAAACATAAATGACATAGACCAAACTCTCTAGTGATACTTCAAGTTTCTCAAACAGGTGTAGTTCAAGTCCCTACTACTGTGCAGCCAGCCACCTAAGTTGCTGCCACTGTTTGGCTAATGACCCTCGTTACATTTACTGTGTTTTTCACACAGAAAAATCTTTTATTCTGTAATACGTTATATTTCTATACTTAAAATAAGTTGATTCGAGAGCTATAGCGCTTCCTCAAAGCAAGCAGGTCATTTGTGAAATTTGCCACTGTCTTCCTTACATTCATATCTTACTGAGGACAAAAGACCTATCTGACTCATTGCATTAAGTGAAATAATATGGGCTTCAAAATAAATCACGTTAGTACGATGCAAAATAAACTGGATGGTAAGACATACCTAAGTTAAATAAGACTGAAACTCTTGGTTTGGCACAGAGATGTGAAGTCTCCTATCTCTGGTCCATGGCTCATAAGCATTATAAATTAAAAAGGCACATAATAGACCATGCAAAATAGAGAAAGGAGAAGGCTATAATGGGTGCAGGTGATTAATTTCCAAATATCTGTAGATATTAAGCTCATGAAACTTTTTAGACTAATTTGATGCATATCTTTTTAGACTATTCTGGTACATATCTTTGAATTCTTAGGGACTGTCTGAACAGACAGCTTAAGTGTCACTAATATCATTAGGGTTTTAACAGTTATTAATTCAGCCATTTTAACTTTCAAGTAGTGGAAAGCAGTTTTACTTACCAATTTGATTTCTAAAATGTTTCAGGAGGTTGCTGGTGCTAGCATATTTGATTTTTACATGTGCCTCAGCATTTCTGCAGGTTAATAATGTCCTGAAGGCTACAGGATTTCCTTTTGGTTTCCAAAATTACATATGCATTATTGCAAATGAGTTCTGCCACAAAGGAATTCATAATGAAAACATCAGAGGGAATTAAACTGCTTCTTATAATACTTGAGCTTGCTCCATTAATCTGAGGGCAGAATGAATTGAGTCATTATGTTCCCAGATGGTATTAGGGACCAAATGGGCAGCCCTGTCCCAGCTTGATGGGTTTTTCCCTGTAAGTATTTTTGCTGGGGGAGGGGGTCAGGTCCAGGGGCAGCAAATCCATACTGCGTAATTGAAGTCTCTGAATAATGTTTTAATTCAAATTTTAATCTTTATGCACAGAGACAGCAGGTCATTGTTAACTAGCGAGAGAAGCAGAAAGATTAAAAATGTACACAGTGCATTACCTCACAAGGAGAGTGAAGGAACATAAGTATCTCTTACCGTGGAATCATTTGGCTTTACAGAACTGTCTTCTCATATTCATATGCATGACTTTGTTGTGAATTTATTGGTGTCTGAAGGGTGCCTGAAAACCACCAGGTAGCATAATATTTATAATAACAGTGTTATGTTAGTTGTGATGGCCAGCGCTATGAATGAAGTAGTGTCTTTAATTAGGTCAACAGACCACCTTCCACATCTGGGACAGGAGCCACAAACCTGAAACTAGTATTTATTAAAGTAGATAAAGGGGGTGATTCAGCCAGTGTCCTGCACACTTTTCTTAGGGAGATTTGATTGCCTTTTCTTTATTCATAAAGGAGAAACATCTAGATTGTGGATGTATCTGAAGATGCAATGTATTCTGCAAAAGAACACTCCCAAACAGCTTCTGAAAATAACATGTTACAATTTTGAGCACACTGCTCACATACTTAAGCCATCTCCATGTGATGATGACGACTGGGGTCTCTTTACACTGCATATCACGAACAGATACAACTCTGTTCTGGCTGTGCTCCAGGTGGGTGTGAATACTACAAGATGGAAAATCTGTGAGACTGTGTTAGATGACACTGAGTCTGGATAGGCACACTGGAAGCTGGATTTGTTTGCCCATAGTGGATCTGCACTAGTGTGGATATACAACATCATTTCAGTCTGGAGCTTAGTGAGCTTGCGTATGACCACATGAAACCATGAATATTCACTCAAATTATTTCCTTGCATGTGAAAAGGAAGCTGACAATTCTGACAAGTGCTGGAATCTGGATGATGAAAATCCATGCACACTGCCTCGCAAAGCTAAATCCATCTGTTGCATCCCTGTGTTCAACAGGAGGCCTCTGCTGATAACACTGAGCTGGGATTTGTGTGGCTTTCAGGCCGCCTTCTTTCAGTAATGGGAACCAGTAGAACCGGGAATGTCAGGGCTTGTAGATCCCAGAGGAAAGAGTTCCAGTTCCAGCAGAAATTTACAGGACCTTTTAGTTCCTCTCCCTTCAGCATGGGAATCCTCAAACCTGATGAACTGGTCCATTTCATTTTGAAATGAAGAAAGGATGGACTTTCTCCATGTAAAAACCTTTTGCAGGGATTTGTATCTGCAACATATTTTAATTAACTGAATTACACTGAAGTTAAATTTAGTTTTGAATCACTCATTCTAGATCAGTTTTCAGTATGTGAACCAAAAAATAAAACCAGTCTCCTTGCTCACCTATTTGAGACTTTTTTTAATAATCATCAATTTGAAAGACTTTTACTTTTCTAATTAAGAGATTAGATTATTTACAATTTCATTTTGATTAATGCTGAAATTTTCTTTAAATCACAAATTTCAGGAATTTGGGCTTTAAGGAAACAATAATATCATGAGACACATTGCCAGCTAAAATCATGAATTGATTTTAAGTTTCAGTCATTTTATGGAGGCAATATTTTTAACTACCAAAATTTAATTATATTAAACATTATATTTAAATAAAGTAAAATAAATTTAAATTAAAAAGTTATATTTTGGTATATAACTATAGAATTTAATTTCATGGGAAAACAGAGTTAATTATTAAATTAAACGTGAAAACAGAAACAGTCTGGAAAATTCCTTCACAGTGAAATGTTAGAAACTTATTTTAGGCCAGATTTTTCTTCTCAGCCTTGCTTTACTTCCCTTTCATCTTTTTCCTCTAAATGACTAGTAAAGTCCCCAAATCAGCCTCAGCTACAGCTGCTCAAGGGTTCCTCTTGCACCCACTTGGCACTAGTTATACAGATTTTGCTGCACAGTCAAAAGCAAGCAGAAAATAAAGTTTTGAAAGACCCCACCAACAGGAAAGCTGCATCTAGTATAAAATAATTAACTAAGAATTTTATTTATCTGTCTTGGTTTACAGCTGCGAGCAGAGTTCACTCATTTCAGGATTGGGGGTCCTTTTCCTTCCCTTCAGAGAGGGAAAACTGCAGGGGTTTTTTGCAAGTCCGATTCCATGGATTTCCAATTGCCTTTGAACTCGCTCAGAAATGAGCCTAACTGGCAGCGCTCAGGAACCTGCAGACAGGCTAGATGAGAACATATCGCATGGTCTTTCACAGCTGGCATCCAGTTTTCATGGCTCACTCATAGCTCTTGTTTCTTCCCCTCTCCTGTTCCCGTGCCTCTAAAAAGTCTGTGACATTTTGTTTGCTCTTTTTTGCTGAAAATGCCTCATTAAACATGTTTCTCTTTTGTCATGAATCTCATATTTTTCAGTTATACACAAAAGCCTTAGGTTGGGACTCCAGCCTTTTACCTGTTATCTCTTTATGTCACTCATGCACGAACTTTGAAGATACAGTTAAAAAGCTGTGGCCAAACACCTGGATAGCTTTCAAGAGCAGAATAGGTCACGTCTGCCAACTGTGGTAATGCCAGCTGCACTGCTGAAAATCCACAAAGTGCGACCCATCCCAAGCCAAACAAAGCCCGTGTCCTCGGAGCACCACTTTCTCTTTTGAGTTCTCCAATGCTTGGAAAAGAAAGAAATCAAAGCTTCTGATTAAATTCTCAAAGGAAAAGAAAATATTCTAGGGAGTGCTTAGAGATGAAATGTTTTTGGAAGAGAAAATGTGCGCTTAAAAGTTGCTGCACAATATAGTCTTGGAATTGTTGTGAGATCTAAAAGTGAAGCTGAGATATGGGGTCTGACAGTAGGCAGGCATGGCAGTGAGTTGAAATAAGACAGAAGGAACTGAGATTTCTTCTTACTATAATTCCATGTTAGTAAGAAGAAAATTCTAGGAAGCTTTCAAAGAGATTTTTTACAAAAAAAAAAAAAAAAAAAAAAAAGCTATCCAGAAACAAAAATTGTATCTTGGTTATTTTCCCTGTAGGCTAGTGCCATTGTTGCTAAGCTGCCCATTGATGCCAAAACATGTAACATCTCAGTCATCAGCAATCTGGCAGGTATTTTGTCCCTTATATTGATCCAACAGCTATTGCCAGGCTGTTTGCACCATCTGTCACACCAGAGTCAGCACGGGGGGGACGAAAGGTGGACAGCTGGTACTATCAGTTTGCAATACTATTTTAAAGGAGAAATACCAGAACCTGTGTCAAAAGTCATTGAAAACAAAGAGCCTCAGTGGTGAAAACACTAAAGCAAATGCATTTTGGATGCAGTAGCTTGTCTTTCCTATCATCCTCTTTATGGTTATGAGAAACACACTTCTAAGAATGGAAAAGGTCGCAGTGTACCTAAACTGAACATAATTAGTCTTCATTATGAATACTTTTGGTTTTCCAAGAAAAGCAAAATTGCCTTAAATGACTGGTGATAAAAAGCCAATCTATAATGAATCCCTCAGCTGCAGAGAACTGGAATAAAAATGCAGTAGGAAGAATTTCTGGATTGATTTTTGCCATAGAAACATAGTCACCAGCAAAGCATTCATCAAGTGCTGGCTGGAAGCTGACCTCCATCACTCTGCTCTTCCCTGCCGGATCATCTTTGGTAAAGAGCTGTTTCCAGTCTTATGAATATGTTGTCAAGAGAGTAATGTGTAACCCAAAGCAAGATGCCTGGAGAAATTTTTCATATATTCAAAGATAAGTCAACTAAATAGTATGTCAGTCAGATCATCAGGCAATGTTTCAACCAGTCATGTTTTCAAATCAACCAAGAGAGACCTTAGAAATACACAGAACTATACAATAAAGGTTTTGGTGAAGAGTGTGCTGCAACAAATACACTTCAGGAGTTACAGCACCATTTTGAAATTAACAGCCAGTCTATACCTTCTGGATTAAAAGCGGTGCCAATATACCATATGCAGCTGAGGACTGTGCTTATATTTCTGCAAAGTGTTGAGGTTTGTTTTTGACAGATTTGAGTGATAACTGCAGCACTGAAAATAGCATCGTGGCTCATCAGAAGATAGTCACTTTGCATATTTCGCTGAGGGCAGTATAATGCAGGATGAAGACCAGAAGGAAAACAAATTGGCAAAGATCGGCTGCAGAAGAAAAGTCTGCTTGTGGAGGTTAAAGATGAAGGATTTTCATTTTAAATTGAAATACTGAAAGTGAGGATTTTCCTTTTTTGGAGGGAAGTGTTGAAATCTAAAAATTTACACCAATTCAGAATAAAAATGAAATCAACTAAAATGCATTTAAAAATATGTCTAAAATACTGTTTTTTTTTACATTTTTTTTTTCTATTCTAATGTCTTTATATATGGCTGCATAGTTCATCATTGTTATATGGACTAAAGGGTGAAATAATTTTAATGAAAAACTGAAAAAATAGCACCAAGCATTCAATTAACAACACAACTTTCTTTCCAGGAAAACCAATAATAAATAAAGCATTTTGAAGAAAGCGATGATTTTCATCAAAATAATATTTTCTAATAAAAGAGAACCTAGTGAAATAATCTTGACCAACTATAAGAATGATCCCATAAAATTTCTAGAGTCACAAAAAACATGAGAGATAGTGGCTTTATATGACAGAATTGACACTTGGAGTGACACAGACCTATTCTACAGCTTCTAAAATGTTTGCAGGATTTTTCTAAACAGCAGTGATAACGCAAGTCAGGATACCATAACGAAATGTAATCTGAATCTTTTTAACCAGAGGAGGCAAAATACAATTCAAAACTTTGATTGCTCTTACACAGGAAGCGCAGAAGATGAGCTATGATAAATCAGATGTCTAGCCTGTCTGTTAACTCTGTGCAGTAACGGTAGTTAGGACGAAGTTCAGCATCAAGCCTTCTTTTGCCTCAGTCATAGGACACGGGCAGCAGTCATCCAGAAATATTCTTGCTGCAATCATCCTCCTGTCCAAACCGGTTAGTGACAACTTTTCTCAAGAGTAGATCTGATATTATACAGAGATACTGTCCATATCTGAAAAACTGTTAAAAATAAAAAGAGAGACTGAGGTCTTGTGAAGTGCTGGAAGTATCATCATTCTTCACAGCTTCTCCCAGGAATCAGGATGGGCTGAACGGTGCATGACTGAGCCTGAGTTAATCTTCTTGCAAAAGCAAGAGAAGACAAGAAAGAAAAGCACTGCAATCCTCTTGTTTTGCAGGTGAGACAGCTCCTGCATCCCCATTCTAGCTGTCATTTTTTTGGGGTGACTGCTCATTGCCGTCAGCCTTGCTGATGTCTGGAGTCAGATGGCAACATGCGAGGTCTGTGCCACTCTGACTTGAGCACCGCTCAGCCCAGTGTCTCCTGGGGCATGTGAGAAAACACAGACAAGAACAGTCACACCAGAGGCTAGTGATGAAACTGGGGCATGTGTGTCCATATCCTGTAAAAGATACATTTAATTATTTTATTAATTGTGGTTTTAATTCCCAGGGGTGAATGCAAATACTAGCCTTGACCTTCTCTTTCAAGTTCAGGCCAGGGAAAAACAATTTATCTCAAAATGCTCTATCTTTCAGGGATTCCACTCCAAAGGGAGAAGTAAAAATTTAGATTATTATCCAATGTATAATACCAGTAAGGTGCTTCAGAGCATCTAGGAGCTTACAGAAATATTCAGTTTGAAGTTGAAGCCTATCTTTTTTTCTGCCTACCTTTCTACTCTCAAGAAGAGCAATTATTTCTTGTTTCCAAATGCTGCCTTCATCCCTCAATAAAATTTCCCTTGCATTTTAAGGAGCAAGGATCTCCTCCTACATGATCAAGCGTGGAAGAGAGCATGTTTCTTGCAAGGGGAAGTTTGTCTCGGGTGGTTGAAGGACTTCTGAAGCAGGGGGCTTTCTCCAGGCGCTGTCCTTGGAATACAGCCATTCCTGTTTTGCTGCCACCCTTGCATTTTGGACACTGTTGTAGCAGGACTGACACCTCACCTCAAAAATGAGAATGCTGTGAAAAAGAAAAGAAAAGCACTATATTTCAGATGTTCTGGGTTAGTTTCAAATTAAAATAATGTTACCCAGAGATAATCTATCTCTTGTGAATGTACTTTGCCTAATAATCTTACTCCGTATTGTATCGATGTTCACCTGAATCCATCATCTTGAAGTTATACCTGCTTTCCTCAGGCTGAGTCTCAAAACAGATGAATGTTTTTTGTCTTTGTCAATAAGAAAATTACTTATGTCACCCTTGATATTGAAATGAAACTCAATTATGCTGCCTTTGATACTCAAATGAACTACCTAATTTAAAGATTACACATATCCCAGTCTTTTAAAATTACTGGAAATGATCTACTATTTTATATGATAGATGAGTTATTAAAAGAAGTCAGGTGGAGAGCTGAGAAAACTTTTTAGCTAAATTAAATAGAGAGTTTCATTAACAATTTATTTTACATGGAAGAAAACCATAACCAAGAATTGACAGGAACTGGAGAAGCACTTAGGTCAAACTCTTGACAAATTGTTATTCTTGCCCAATAGAAATGAGAGTGCAGCTGAGCAGGTGTGGAGGCAGGTGGGTTTCAGGGGACTATACTAGATTAAAAAGATGTCAAAACATTATTTGGTGCCCTGGAGGATATGCCTAAGGAAATTGCTTGCTGGTGTATTTGGTTGGTGCTAAGTAAGTGGTGTGCATAATACAGGATCTGGAGAATTGGATTCTGCTCTGGGATGCTTCCAGCCATGACGATGCAGCAGCCTGGCTGCACACTGTTCACCTCCGTATGGTGCCTTGTGGGGTCAGATGTTAATGGGTGGGAAATCTTACAGGGTACAAAAACTTATTTCTTCAAATACTTTTGCACAAACAGCTTCCCTGTGCAGAAGTCTACCTTCAGGATTTAAAGAGGCTTTTTCTTTGCTAGAAGCAAAATTCTTATAAAGCCAGAAAAGCCTGTAGTTTTCATATAAGACAGCAGTTGTCAAGTTAAGGAGACCTCAAACATTTTTCAGAAGTTGCTTGATGTAGTGATATTTTTCTTCATGTGTTCATTTGCCTTTCGGTAGAACATAGGGGTATTATTTATTTTGTTAAAAAAAAAGAGAAAATGTCAAACCTTTGAGCTGTTGGCCTTTCAGCAGGTGAGCTCACCAGTGTATAAAGGAGGTCAGTGAGCTGAACTTTGGCAGTGATATTAATTTTTTATAATGCTTTGAATCAGCATAATTTCCATCATCAGTCAGGTCATGTCACACTCCTGAGCCCTGAACCATCACTGGTAGTTACAAGCCCTGCTCTCATTGAAGACAATGGCAGAAGGGCTGGGAAGGTAATTTCACCTCAAAACAAGCTCAGAACCTTGTGTACTTTAAAAATGAAAGCAGAGCTCATTTTAGTCTTTTGATTTTTTGCAAAGCAGAGAGGAATGCAAACAGGCAGGTGGGATGTGATATTAATTAATAAAAATAATTTAATTAACTCTCTCAACCTGGGAGGAAAATAGGCCAGAGCTATCTTTATATTTTTTTGTTATGGAGGCTTTTCGAAGTGGAATCTTGGACAATGACAAACATTTCCAGGCTTTCTGATAATAAGAAATAGTGTCAGTAAAGTATTTGGAAAGAGCATGGGACTTCACAAGCAGGAAGCTGTTTTTCTTCTGTAAAACTGAAATCTTAATAATAGCATTTACAATGACCGAACAACTAGTGCCATTTACCAGTGACTAGTTATTATATTTCAAAGTAATGTTAATGTACTTCAGGGCTAAGTGAGTGAAGGAACAAGCAAAGCTCTTAAATACATGTTCACTTAACTTCAGCATGTGGTATCTGCCCTACTGACTTGCAGTTAGTGGGGATCCTTATTTTGCTTTAATCTCAATTTCTTGATCTCTTTTCCAAGCATCTGTCATTAAATGTCCTTTGAAGAGTCCCACCAGCGCTCTTGGGAAACTTGTTCTGAGAGGTGTGGGAGCAATATCCACTTCCCTGTTAGTTTGCCCATGTCTGGCACATGTCTGGCAAGGAGAACCCAGCCGTCTTGCTTCCCACAGCATCCATAGCCCTGGGTGCTCTAGGATGTGTGGCAGAGCCTCTCACTTCTCCTCCTCCAGGGTAAACCTTTAGATTCCCTCCTGTCTTCCCAAGTTTGGGAGATGCTGATTGGCAAAATCATCCCAAAGCACAAGTAAAATTCAAAGTTCCTCTTGCTCATAGTCTTATTTTTTATTTGCCAGTGCATCTCAGTTCAGACCTGCATTAACCTTGCTGTCCCAATACCCTCACAGTAGTGCAAAGCTTAGTGATTATCTGGGGATGCAGAAAAGCTCATCAAATGTGTCTTCCCCTGTGCTTTACGCTGTGTGTTTTCAGCAATGATATGATACTACCCACTGAGACACCTTGCCTCATGTCTTGTACTGGTCTATAAATCTCAAGGTAATTTTTTGCTTCAGCTTCCTGTTTTGCAGCTATAAATACGTCTGTACAGCGCAGATGCCTATTGGAACACCATCAATAATGGTGGAGGTAGAAAAGCATTAGAGGACAGAAGAACTCGCTGCTCAGACTTTCAGCATTAAATTCATACATGTCCTCTCACCTCTTCTGTGTAGTAGTTATAATTTTTAATTACATGAAAGTTCGTATCCATGGGCTGTTAACTTTGTTTGTCACTTGGGGTTATCAGTGAACGCTGTTACTCATTTTTCCTTCCTTCCTTCAAAAGCTTGGACAAACAGAGGTTGTCTCATTTTTCATGATTTTGTATTAAAGGACATAACAGTGTTCCACTTTCTTTTTTCAAGTAAAAGAATAATTTGAATGTGAATGTAAATATTCAAGTCTAATCACATATTCTTTGGCACATGCTGCCTACAATTNTAATTTGAATGTGAATGTAAATATTCAACTTTAATCACATATTCTGCCTACAATTCTACAATATATATAAATACATATATATATATATATATATATATTTATATTGCACATTTAAGAGACAGACTTGATAAACCACCACACCCTAAAAGATCTGTGCCACAACACTTGTCCTGTTCACATTTATATGAAATTATATATAAATCCCGTTCTACTGAGGATTTTCTGTGGCTTGTACATTCAATGACTGTGAACAAATTCATAGTAATCTCTTTTTATTATTCTCTTAATAGGACTGAATGCTTGTTTTGTGTTGTGGAAATTTTGCTGGACTTAGAATGTCCTACTATTAAATGAACAAGACAGCACAGAAGAGAGTACGCTCTCAAGAAGGCAGGAGTTAACATTAAATCCGAAAGTAGTGCAGCTTGTTTCAGGCAAACCCAGTAAACATTTATATTGTGCCAGCTCTGTAGTCAGGAATCATTTTTAATATCTGACAATGGCTAAATTAGACAGTTTTCCATTACTGCCTAGAAAAGTAAAAACGTAATTGCCACTTGAGTCTGGATTCTGCATTGTGATATTTAACACATACTGAATGAACAAGGTAAAATCAATAAAAAGTAGACTGAAACTTTTTCTTTTCTTGTCTTTTCTTATTGTTTCCTAGGTAATTGATGCAAGTATTTACTGTAGAGTTTTAGATAGCACTCTTCATTGGCAACCAGAGTTCAGAACAAGTGTATTGAACACAGTCATGCAGGTTTGCTACTGGCGGTAAGTAAGCGCGGCCTGTACCTTTGCAGAAGTGGAAGCAGGATGCCACTTTTTAGGACTTTTGGATGCCAGTACAAAAATGTCACCAAGGCGACATTTGGTGTATGTCATTGCCCTAGGGGCTCAGATATCAGAAGATGTGAGTGATGCCTAGACTCGTGCATTGCTGGTAAGGGGGTGCCTCTTTACCTGTCTCCCCGACAGCCATGGATAGTAGAAGAGACAGTAGATGGGAGAGGATTGTTCCATGGGCCAGCTCTGACCCGCAGACCATCACTGCGACACTTCTGTGTAAGCCAGTCACCAGCTCAGTATGCAAAAAGAAATTCAAGTATAGTCCTGAAATATCTCTTACTTGACGTGAGAATTGGGGTAGTCTATTAATAAATGTACCTGAGCCTGGAAATGGTTGTTACAGGTGCTAGTTCATTCAGATGAATGATGAATCATGGTGAATTCAGATGCCCTTTGAAAATGCATAAGCACTTTTCATAATCTCTGAAAAGCCGTGTGAAAGGTAAGCAAAGGAAACCCTGCAGAAAACCCTCCGTCTCAAATCAACATTCTGGCCATTTTTCGCACAGTGATGCCCTGGATAACACGGGATTTCCCTTTGCTCAGACATGGAATGGCTATGGTCACATTGGCTATATAAATATATTAAAGTTGAAAGAATAATCTGAAGAGAATAATTCATTTGACATATTGATTTGCCCTTTCACTTTTTTGTCTGCCTTGTCCATTTAGACATGGAGGCTTTTGGTCACATCCTGACCCCAGTAAAGTGAATAGTAAAATTCTGATAGACTTCAATGAAGACAGGATCTTACCCCAGGGTTTTTCCTGAGTAGCTCTACCGAGTCTTGAAATTTACAAAGACAAATGGACTAATTAGTTAGATACAAGGATACAAGGAATGAACAAATAGTTCTGTAAGCACTACAGAAAAGACGTTGGTCTGGCCCCTGTGTGAATTCGCCACAGTTTAATAAGAGGTGAGGGCACAGCTACAGCTTTCCTTCAGTGGGGATCTAATGAAGTCTCCCTCTTCTTTTTGAAGAAGCTGTTTTCATGAAGCTGTTTTCGTGAAGCTATGGAGAATATAATATAGTGAAATTAGTGGATGGGAGGAAAGGGAGGAGACAGGCACAGAAAGTGTGATTGTGAAGCCACATGTTCTAGAAAAAAAAAAAACAATTTAAAATTACTGTTTTCTTGAGGAGTTTAATTGGTTGCTCTTTACATTCATTTTATTTTAGAGATTTTTAGCATTATTCTCAGAAGGGAATTTTAATAGACCTTTTATTTTCACTAGCTTTTGTTCTCTAAAATGTGCCTTCATGAAATCTAATATGTGTTTTTTCACTATTTAGGATCCTTTAAAATAAATTACTGTGGAGGTTTTTCACAAACTCTCAGAAACCAAATGAGAGGAAGAAAAAAAGAAAAAAATCCATCCAAAACCTGCTTATTGTCTCCTAGATACAGTAAATTATAGAAAAAAAAAGAAAGGAATGTTAGCTGTGTTTTACATAGATATGTATATGGCTAAGCATGTGTAAAAGGACTTTGCTTAGATTATAGAAGAATATATTTTGGAGAGCTACAACCAGAGAAAATTAAGGTTGTATTTACAATGAGCCATAAAATAAATCAGGAAAAAAAATAAATTTTCTCTGAAAAAGAACAGCCATAACATATACAGATAATGCAACCTCACAAGTAATTGTCTGAATATCTCTGGTTTAAAGATCTTCTGTAGACAAATACAGCAGCTAAAATGAGATAACCAACTTCTGTTTACTACCCAGTCTGTGCCCATTTTTCGAAGAATGACTAAACTGTAAATCTTCTTGTAAAAAAACCCCAATTTTTCAAATTTTCAAAATTGCAAATTTGAGCACTAATTGCTTGTACAAGTTTTCATTTGCTAATAATGCCAATGAGTGTATTCAGCAGAACTGAAAGACTGGGAATTCAGAACTATCTGGCAAGAATTTTAGAATGTCCAGGAATTTTCTGTACTATTGAAAACAATGGGCTCCTCGGGTATGAGTTTGTATTGCAGTCTGACAGCAGAAAGGTGGATGCAATTTCAAACTGTTATATACAGTGACATGGTATTGAAGAACTCTGAGGTATTGATCAGAACATGCAGTAGAATAAATGACAGTCTCAGGAATAGATTTAAGTGACAGACTTCAACTTTATGGCTTTAGCAGTACAGCTGTGCAATAAATGTCTAAATCACACTCACACAGTAGGCACTTAATACACTTCAGTGCATGGTTGCAAGATTCCAGCCATAAAATCACTGATTTATGATGGAACTTCCTCTTCAGCTCATGAAAGGACACAACCTTTTTCCCATGTGAGCTTGGGCAGAGGTTAGCACAAATGAAGTTCTTCTGAAGAGTCAACTTTTGCTGCCACCAGACAGGTCTGGATTCATCTCACTTAGCTGCCCAAGTTAAATGGAAATATAAGAAATAAAAGATAGAATGGAAATGTTCCCAGGAGGTTCTTTTTCTCTGCTGACTACATAGGAAGCTTGGAGTAAACAGTTTTCTAAACTAGGTACCTCAAATAAATATCTAAGGTTAGATGAATCTAGGACATGAACTGCCAGGCAAATCTATCATATTACGCCTGGTAGAAGTACAAGAATGTTAATTTATCTTCTCTTTCTGAATATGAAATTTTCAGAATCTACCTGTTAGAGGGAGGGGAAAGAGACAAAAGTCAGAAGGTGATAGAAATATCTTTAGATCCCCCCAAATCCTTAAAGCAGCCTCCAAAGATTAAAAGCGTGTCTAAGGGGAAATACTTGAAATTAGATTGTCTCAGACCTAATCTGCTCCAACAATTATCCAGTTTGGTTTTTTGAGGTCCTAGTGGTGGGAAGATGAAGGAATGAAACAGGAGTATCTATCTAGTCATGTTACGTGTTCTACTGCATTCATTCTTCTCCTCCCACTGATAAGATCTTTCAAGATAGGAGGCAAGTGAGTAGAGATAGAGATACATCATAAATATAAACATGCAGAAAGGTGCATTAATACCTTTTGACTCTCTGCTTCCAGATACCATGGAATTTATACCGCATGGCTTTATATTTTTCCTCAGCCTTACACTATCCATCACTGTGCTATACCACCTGCTTCCCACCTTTTTAAATCCAGGAGACAATTCCTCCCAGATATGAGAAGACCATTCCTTGTTGGCCTTAGATCAGATATTTGTTAGTAAAGAAGAGGAATCATAGAATCATTAAGGTTGGAAGGGACCTCTGGAGAGCATCTAGTCCAACCCCCCTGCATACGTAGAGTCACCTAGAGCACGTGGTACAGGATTGCATTCAAGTGGGTTTTGAAGTTCTCCAGAGAAGAAAATTCAACAACCTCTCTTGGCAACCAGTTCCAGTGCTCTGTCACCCTCACTGTTAATTTTTTCCTTAAGCTCCTGTGGAACTTTGGGTGCTTCAGTTTGGGGATGTTTCCTCTTGTCCTATTGTTGGCCACCATTGAAAAGAGGTGGGCCTCGTCCTTCTTCCTCCCTCCCTTAAAATACTTATACACACTGATTAGGTCCTCTCTCAGCCTTCTCTTCTCCAGGCTGCAAAGGCCCATCTCTCTCAGCCCTTCCTTGTAGCGCAGATGTTCCAGGCCCCTGATCATCCTCGTGGCCCTGCAGTGGACTCTCTCCAGCAGCTCCACATCCCTCTTGTACTGTGGGGCCCGGAACTGGACACAGTGCTCCAGATGTGGCCTCACCAGGGCTGAGTAGAGGGGCAGGATCCCCTCCCTCGACCTGCTGGAGATGCTTCTCTTAATGCAGCCCAGGATGCCATTGGCCTTCTTGGCCACGAGAGCACTGCTGTCTCATGTCCTACTTGTCCACCATGACGACACGGTGGACCACGAGCTGCTCTGCAGAAAGTCAGTTCCCAGCCTGTATTGATCCATGAGGTTATTCCTTTCCAGGTGCAGGACCATGCACTTGCCCTTGTTGAGTCTCATGAGGTTTCTCACTGCCCAGTTGTCTGGTCTGTCCAGGTTGCTCGGGATGGCAGCGCAGCTCCCTGGGGCATCAGCTATTCCTCCCAGTTTTGTATCATCAACAAACTTGCTGAGAGGGCACTCTGTGCCTTCATCCAGGTCATTGATGAATAAATTGAACAGGACTGGACTGAGGACTGACCCCTTGGGGACATCGGTAACTACAGCACCCAAGGTTCGAAATTCAAGCAAGAGCTTAAGTTCAAGTTGTCAAAAATTTCATCTGTTTCTGAAGCAGCTCAACATGAATTCATAGCACAACTCGGAGAGAGCAACAGCTCAGCGTGCTGATGACCTTGACAAACCCATTCCATCCTTATGCGTGATTAGAAATCCTAGCATCTCAGATCGCACACCTAAAAAGGCTTTGTCAGCTTTCACAGGACAAACGTGTCCATGTCTATATTCCTTCAGCATGACCCTGACCCTGTTTCTCTGCTGATTCGTTTGTGAGCACATTAATTTCAGTGACACTGCTTCTTGCATAAATTGCCCATTCAGTCATTCCAGTGCACGCCCAGAGCTGCCCCCCTGCTGCCTGAAGCAGGAGGTCACTAATCCTGGAAGCCAGCAAAAAGGCTTCAACAAAAGTGGCTTTAATCACTGGGCTCCTATTCCTACAAAGGTGATTTCTGAGTAAGGCATCCTTTAACCTGAAAGCAATATCGATTTGGAATACCTGTCTCCTTCTGTGTGTTGACTCCAACAGCAGCTTTAACAAGTTGACTCCAACAGCAGCTTTAACAAGAGCGTCTCTTTCTAGTATCTTGCAGGATGGTGTCAGATCAGGGAGGTGGTTCAAGATCACGGAGGAAATTGATTCGGTGCACGCTATTCATTGCCCTTCTGTGTTGTCTCAAGATTATAGATGGGCCAAGCAGGAAAAGTCTCTTTTGCAGCCTCCTGCATTTAACAAATGTCTCCACATGCTTGTGAAAATCTTAATTATCCAAGGTATTCTGCAGTCCTAAATCTTGAGATTGGTCTGATGACCTGAAAATTGATGAAAGCTCAAATACAAGTGAATGGAGCAAATTTGTTCTGAGGAACATAGATTGTGCTCCTATGGATGTCATGAATGGGAAACTGGAAAAAAACTCCTGCCATCTGTCATTTTTTGCAGATACTCACTTGGCAATATCATCACCCAAAACTGGAAGCTGGGCTAATCTAGTCTTCATGGCTTAAGACCAAAAAAGAAGCTGGGGGTGAGTTCCAGGCAGACAATATATGTGCCCCTATAGTAACAATATTTTCTTTCTAAACTTTCAGTCAGATTCTGCTTGTGACCACTTCTTGCAGCCACAACAGAGTATAGGAACAATCTCACTACTTCCAAAACTTCCTCAGTGATGCACAGAATAGTAAAGGTTTGTCTACGCTGGGTAGAAGGACAAGGAAATTTATGACTAAGCTAATAAATCACAGATATTTTAAAGGTGCTAATAAAACTCCAGTGATGGAAATAAGCTGCTAAGAACGATACAAAGGGGTGAGATCAGAGCTAATGCAATGTCATTAAAGACAAATATAGACTCAATATCACAGAAACGGAATCCCAAAAGGGAGAAAAAAGTTGGTATTAGACCTTGGAAGAGAACAGATTACTGGTAATATGAAGAGCAGATGAAAATGTCAGTACGACATTGCTTCTAACATACTACTTAATGCTTCTAAAGTTATGTTCTGGGGACACAAAAAAGCAAGCAGATGATAGAGCATAAACTGCATCTTAATCAGCTTGTTTTCTGGACCCATTAATAAAGGCGGTTTGTTTAGTTATGTACCTTGTAATGACTTTCACTACAATAAGTAGAATATTACTCAAGTAGAGAGAGCACCTTACTAACATTATTTTAAGACTTTATTGAAAAGATAAATCTTAAATTGCACTAAAAAGTCTGAAAGGCAATAATATTTTTGAATTAACTGTTATATGTACATATATAAAGAAGGTGGAACTGAACCTTCTCTGAGGTTTCAGAAACGTTATCTTTTTCTACCCAATAGATTTGGTTTCTTCATTTTTCAGTTTGATCCCATTATTTTCAGGCATGCAGATGAGGATTGAAATATACTACATGGGAAAACTATTATGCATTCATATTTCCAGGACAACCTGATACATGAAATAAAAAACCTTACAAAATCAGAGAAGAGCCAGTACAAAGTATGAATTTGGATCCATTTGCTAAGGGTAACAACCTAGGACAAGCTAATGTAAACCATAACTTTCGCTTCATTGTGTTTTCTTTCCCTGAATTACAACCAAAATTGACTGGAAAAATTTAAATATAGTTGAGATAAGCATCCAGTGTTGTTAGGACTTATTTGGATAGCAACTTGAACCATTTGAAGATTTTTCCTTGGTAGTGCTAAGTCTTATTGTCAATAACTATGTAATATATGGGATGAAAGTAATACCAAATAAGTCATGCAAAATTCTGATGATAGTTTAGAATAAAGGAGAGCAGTATCTTTGATTTAGGCAGTGAAAACACAGAAAATCTGAAATACAATACTGAAATGAAAATTATGTACAAACAAAATTGTTTAATAAAAGAACCCAGACTGTCTTACATAAGAGAAAAAAACGCATAAAATCCCCCAGTCCGTTTAAAAGTAAAATTATACATTTTTTTGCTAAAGAAATTACAGATAAACTTTCAGAGGAGTGCACACAAAATTTTTTCTTCTCACATGATCAGTGGATTAATCCTGGCAGTTTTCAGTGTCATTATTCAAACCGCAATAAAGATTCATCTAAAGAAGTTGACAAGGTTTCACTTTTCTGTTCTCGGAAATTTATGACCAATAAGTAATAAATTTATTCAAAATCACTCAGAATTATTTATGAATTACAATGATCTGTATCATAACTAAAACCACTGCTTGCATGCATTCAAAGCATATGATTCTTCCTGGTGGTGAGCTATGTGTAGTAGTTCAGTTTTTCATCAGGATAGCTTTAGCACCTCAGGTGATGGTATGGATTTGTGCATGTATGTAAATTTGGAGCTTGAAATATGCACTTAAAAAAGAAAAAAAAATTACTCTCTGAGTTTTATCATGAAGATTTCTGTCAAACAACTCAGGCCACCAGAATTCATGGCAAAGCAGTTGAGTGAGGAAGACGCACACCTCTGCGCTCTTCTTGTTTTTCAAGTCCCTGAGTTGTGTCTTCTTAATGATATTAGGAAAGTTACTGAGAATACAGTTTTGTACTTGTGAATGTGGATGTATTGAAATAAATGTCTCTCCAAAAATCACAATATTTTAAAAGACAATTTTAGTGCTAATGGAGCCAATGCTACCAGTCTCACTAGATTTGCTTCAATTCCCAGTCAATGGAGAGAATCCCATTGGATTTAAGTAGGCATTAGATTAGCAGAATTTATGAAACAATTGTTTTGGTCTGTAAAAGGAATAGGCAACTCTTGAAATTATCCCCTTTTTGAAGAAATCAGATCTCTCTATCTTAACTTCAAATTGCATGTTGAGAGAAAGGCAGGAGAAGCCAAACTTCCACTTCACTCAAGCAGTCTGTGTATATTGTAGTATATGAAAGGAAACAGAAAATGCCTTCCACAAAGGGAGGATCATTAAAGTATTAGCCTCATACTTAGCTTTAGAATGTAGTTAGTTGATACATTTGAAGAGTGGGAATTAAACATGCACAGGACTTCCAAATTACAGGTATTTTGACCTTTTTTATTATAGTTTTTCTTCGTAATACATCAGACATTGAAGCCAAATTCAGCAGAAAACAGCTCGTGGCTCAGAGAGCAGTAGCTCTGACTAGTTTCCTCCTAAAAGAAAGAAGAATCAAAAACATGTGTACAGATAGGCTTTGAAGATATATACTTCAGTGGTTAAAAATCAGGTAGGATAATAATTGCAGCAAGAATAGTACCTTTTCTTCTCACCTCTGTTTCACAAAACCTATACATGAGCTTCTTTTCTCTCTTGCCTCTCACACAGCCTCCTAATTTAACCCATCTTTCATTTATGAATCGGGTCTGAGCCTATTCAAACACTTGAAGTTCAGCCTCTTTCCAAGCTCCCTGAGATCTCAGAGGCAATGGTGGATATAACTCCAGTAAAACCTATGGGGTTTCGTTTGTTTTTGTTTTTCTAATGACATGAAATTCTGTTTTGCCTGCCTTACCTAGAAGCTGGCATGTTCTTGCCTATGAAAGGGTGCATACTTCATTCAGCAACTTCAGAGTGTTTGATTAGGATTCAGGTAAGACTGCAGTCTATTTTTATAGCAGAGGTTTAAACATATATATATATATATATGTATATACACACACACATATATATGTGCCTCCAGGATTCAGTGAGGTTAGAGGTATGAACTCCCATCATAGAAGCATCACAGCTCTCTGTGCTCACTGGTTTGTCCAGAAAGACATTACTACTTGTGCTGATTCTTTTTTTCCATTTTATAAGGGACATTTGATTCTTCAATACATCTGTATTTCACAAGAACCTCAACATCTGACCTGTTGTACAGGTGCAATGCCAGAAGGAGGGAAGAGCGGTTGGTCCATGTGGGGTGAGGTGAGGGCTGATGTCCTTCACAGGTTGCTGCCCTTTGCCCCGTCTGCCCCAGGTGCTGGGAGCAGCAGCACAGCACTCGCCCCTAACTACATCTTGGCTGGATCCACCTTTGTTGCCAGGTCTACTAAGCTATTGAGTAGTCACACTTCCTACAGTGAATGATAAAATATGACCTGGTTCCTTTTACAGTAAGACATGAAAAGACTTCAGTATTCTACCCAACTATATACAAACGAGCTCACACAGAGATTACAGTACTAACAAGGAGAGATGATGTGGACAGCATTGCAGGTCTCTGTTTTTTGAAAATTGTGACTTGGCTATAATATTATACAATCCTTAAAACTCATTTCAAATGAATAGCCTAAGGACAGTCAGTTATACACTCAGAAAGACTCAGTGTCTTCAAAATTACAGTGTTAGGCATGTTTATCCAAACCAGTGATCTGATGGGATAACTGGATAAAAATTCTTTAAGTGTTTTATAATAGTTGTGGCTTGCAGAGTAAATCATACACATTTTAGAGTTAAAAATAAATCACGATCATGTTGCTACAGAAACTACCACTGCTGTAGTTTTGGGAGAGGCATGGCCCCCAATTATGCTTAAATCCAGACATCAATAGCAACTTTTAAAATACAGAAATGACCCAAAGTCATTCCAAGTATTTTGAAGCTCCCTCATTTAATAAGGGATTTAAATATTGCAACCTATATTTATATTATTTATACTTTAATTTGTTTACAAAATACATAAAGGAGTAGTTAAGATTGATGGTGATGAAGCTGTAAAATTGCAAAGATTAGCACCTTGGCCCTATCATTTTCTTCTGGATCCACAGCAGGATCTGGTGGGGGATATTCACCTGCACGTTGTTATTTCAGATCATGCAGCTCCAAACAAGGTACCTCCTCATGCTGCCAGATATCAGGGGAATTCAGACAGTCCCACAATCACAACATGCAACTGAGGCTGTGTTTGAGCAACTATAGGGATAGATCTGAAGTCCTGTAACCCAATCTTTGAATGAGAGTTGGTTGTATGGAGTAAGTTGAATCTGTTCTCTGAACCTGCTTCTTCCAAAAGGGGTAGAAGAGGCCTTGATTTTGTCTGGAAACTCAGCAAATGCAGAAGATTGACTTTATTTGCATTATACCTCATATCAAATGATGGTCTAATAAGAATGTATAAGGAAGGATGGGAAGAGGAAGCTGAATCAGACAGCCCTTCATTACAAATGGAGGGCCTTAGTCAACCGGGCTATATGATTTCCTGCACTTTTCTTCTCTCACCCTTTTCTTTATTTCTACATCATGGCTCCATGCACCCATGAAGGGTAGTATGTGCATTCTGCCACCTTCCTGTGGCAGAACAGGAGGGTATGAACCTTCAGCCTGAAGGCAGATCAAATCCCTCATATCCTAAAGAAGTTCCTAACCCACTGAACTACTCAGTAAAGCTGAGCCAGTGTCCTTCCCATGCATTTTTTAAAGAAAGCAGCTCTGTTTTACCTGCAATATTGAGTGTAACCAAGGGCTCTTAAGCTGACCAAATTTACTGAATAACCCTGTCTCATGGGACTGATAACCTTGAGGATCCTTCCTGAGCTCTGATGTGACATAAGCAGAGCTTTATTAAGGTGATAACAGGTCTGTGTTCATATGGCAAAAGGACTTTTTAAATTTCACTGGAAAAAAATCAGTTGCCTGAGGAGTCATTTGGGGATTTTGACGATTAAACTTTTAGCCTTAGATCTGTATTCAGGCACTGTATAGGCATAGTCTAACTTTTGGTGGATTGCTCTAGGGTAAGTAATTTTTCAGACCTGATAGAAGGGATATCCAGAAGGTTAATGTCTATGGATCCCAGGAGCTGTTCTGTAAACCGCATTCTGAAAAAAAAATCAGCACAATAGAGAACGGGCCCAAGTGATCTCAGTTCAAATATTTCAAATATCACAAGCCTTTCCAGTTTCTGTAGGGAAGGATTTAATCCCTTGAATCAGTGGTACAACATTCTTCTATAGAAGGCCACACTAGTGGAATCTGAAGCAACTAACGAAGAGGGTCTTTTGTAATATTCCTACATTATTTGTCTGCCTTGGAAAAACAGAGATGTGACCTGTTGTAGATGTTACCCTGTAGCACAATGGAGGCATTAATGGGTGTTTTTCTTTCAACCTGTGGAAAGTCCAACTCCATTTATTTTTCCTGCTTTATAGACTCCAATAATCCTAGTTCTTCGGATGCTAGCCACTCAATGTTTCTTTTATTTGGAAGATATCCTATCTGGTGTTTATTCTGCCTTTTGATAACACAAATTCAACAACTAGGAAAGATTAAATAGAAGGAGTAGCAAATACAGTAATTACATAAAGTGCAAAAGCTGACATTCCCTGCACCTGGTAATTTGGCCACTTCCAAAGTAGTTAGATAAGAATCCCTGCAATGCAGTGCTAGACTTTTTTTTTTTGTCTAATATTTTGTTAGTTATAGTTTCTCCCTGTGGCACTAATGGCAATTATTTTAAGGTGCTCATTTCCTAAGCAAGTACCTCCCTTAATGCAGTCAATAGGAGAAGCAGGTTAGTGAAACAGCTGTTAATTTTCTACTATGAATGAATACTGCATCCTACTTGGTAGATTTTCTCTCCCACAAATTCAATAAATATTTATGTCAGTCCTGCTGTCAAGTAACACACTCAGTAACAGACAGTTGCTAAATTAAGATACATTCCTCGGCAGTAATGGAAAGCTAATAATGCAATTGCCATATGCAAGCATAGGAAAAGATTTGCCTTATAATTATCTTATGGGGTTGAACTATGACTCTGAGAATCATAAAAAATTGGGCAGCTTGTGGTCCCACCGGCTGAGCTGAAGCATTAGTGAGAGTGCACAAAGAAACCCTCTTGCCTTCCTTGATAATGTTGCTTTGCAGAGGCAGTTACAAGGGAACTAGGGAACTTCAATTAAAGGAGGCAGAGAGGTGGGAGATGGCACTGGAGATGGTACCATGATAAGCAGGGGTTCCTTCTGCAGCCAAACATGCAGCCAAACCTGTTTCCTCCTCTTTTCCTCCCTCAACTTCTCTGATACTTTGCTGTTTTATCCTCAATAAAATGGACAGATGGAGGATCAATGCTCCGTTTTGCTGCTGCAATTTAGGAAAAAAAATCTGGAATCACCATCGACAGTTCTCTGAAATCATTGTCTCAATGTGCAGCAGTAGCTAAAAAAAACAAGATATAGGACATCAGCAGAAACAGTATTGAGAACAAGACAGAGAGCATAGTTTAAAATCTTTGTCCACCCCTTTCTTTTGTGCTGTGTTCAATGCTAGTCACTGCATTTCAAGAAATATGTGTTAGTCAGAGAAGGGCAAATAAAATGATCAAGGAGATGGGGCAACTGCTTTATGCGGAGAGAGAAAAAGCTGAGAGTTCCGAATTTGGAGGGGGCAGGGTGGGTGAATGATCAAAATATATAAAATCAGGTAAGTAATGCATACAGTGAGTGCAAAGCCATTATCAACATCTCCAGAACTAGAGCGCATGCAATGAAACTAGCAGGAGATCAATTTAGAACAGATGAACTAAGCACTTCTTTACACAGTGAGCAGTGAACTTTGGAAACCTCACAGAACTGTGGCTGAGGCCGGAAAGCACCTCTGGAAATCATCTAGTCCAGCCACCTGGCCCTGCAGAATGCTCAGGGCCACGTCCAGTCAGATTTTGAATATCTCTAGGACTGGAAACCGTACCTTCTCTGGGCAACTCATCCCAGGATTGACCACCTTCACTGTAAAAAAAAAAAAAAAAAATTATACCCATTGCCCTTTTCTTGTCACTGGATAACCCTGAGAAGAGTCCGGCTCCATCTTTCTCCCACCTTCCCATCAGGTATTTATACATATATATAAATTCCCTTGAACTTCCTCTCCTCCAAGCTGCATGGTCCCAACTCTCTCAGCCTCTTATCTGAGAGAAGCTCCAGTCTCTTAACCATCTTACTGTCCACTGACTTCATTGGATTCCTTCCAGTAATGTCCGTGCCTCTCTTGTGTGGTGGAACCCAGCACAGTGCTCCAGATGCGGCCTCGCCAGTGCTGGGGAGAGGGAAAGGACTACCTCTCTTGAGCTCTCAGCAACCCCCTTCCTAACGCAGTGTAGACTGGCCTTCTTTGCAGGAAGGGAACGTGGCTGGTCCATGTTCAACTTGGTATTCACCAGGATAGGGCCCTTCCCGCCCCATTGCCCATAATGTATATGTTAAGTGGTGATGGCTCCGTATTGACCTCTAGGGCGCACTGCTACCGACTGGCCTCCAGGTGAACTTTGTGCCTTTTGCTGCCACAGGGGACTGTGGAGACAGACAGGGTTAAAAATAAGTCCAAAAAGGCATTAGACAAATTCAAGGACAGCAGGTTCCTAAGCAGATCCTAAGAGAATGGGGCAGGGATGTGCCCTCTAATATTTCTATCCAACAACGGCGAATGCGGGGGAGACGACTGGACTGCAGGCGCTGGCCAGCCATGGCTGCTCTTGACTGATAGAAGGGAAATCTGGGCTGTATGAACCATCCATCTGACCTAGGAAGGATTTTTTTTCTCTTTTCCAGCAAAATCCAGGGAATTCCAGGAACTCTAGGGAATCCTAGAGGGCTCCAGAAAGATCAGTTTGACTGGAGGAACTCATGGGATAACTCAGAAGGTGCTCCATGCCCAAGGCATTGTAACCATCCAAGGAATTTGGCCTTGAAACCTCTGAAATAAATGCATGGGTGCTACCAATAAGAACTTTTTTGACTTAATCAGACTGGGGACTAGTTGTCCTGAGAAAATTAAAACTATATAGTTAAAACCTTAGTGATGCACACACACACAGAGGAAACTATTCACTCGTGCACATACTCTCACTCACACAGGCACACATACATATTCACATACACATTGGCACCTTCAAAAAAACAATATATGATGTGCTGTGTGTGCATTTATAAGGCTGTGGGAGCAAAGCTCAAACCATGCTAGAGATGGTTCTATTGGTTGCTACAAAAGAAGCTAGCCCTTACCAGATAAATGTGGCAGCTGAAAGACCACTTTCCATTTCCTCCCACACACATGCTTGAAAGAAAAGACAATTTATAATATACCGCAAAAGGTTGATTTTTAAATGCTACATACTGTGGATAAAAATAAATGATTATTTATTATTTCTGTATTGCTGTGGGTGCTTAGCTCTTGATTCTTTTAAGCTCTTGGTACTCAAAGTAAAAAAAAGAAATACTGGTGAGTTGTTTATACTGCCAAACTGATCCTCAGAAGCAATTTTATTTTTGAAAAGTGTTTGTTGCCCAATGAAAGAAGAAAATCCTGTCTTCAATATATTATCTGTACAAAATACTATTCCATTTTGAGGAAACTGGACCTCTGAGCTTCCTAAAGAGTTTTTCTGTAAAAGCAAGTCCCATGTACTTAACAGGGAGGCTAAGCCCTGTTAGTCATTCTGACCACTGGGGATATAATAGCTTTTTAAAGTGAAAATAATTGAACAAGTTGTGCATTAGCACTATTGCAAGCTGCTGTGAACATTGTGTAGTACTTAGTATGGTACATTGAATCCATCTGAAGACTATGTATTCCAAGCCACGTTTTGTTGTGGAGTTACAGGAAAAGCAGAGATACAAGACAGAAATACCTACACGGCCTCAGGAGCCAAATTGTTCACTGTAATTTCACAATTCACAGTTTTCCTATAGAATACAAATAAAATGCAATGCAAGATACTTTCACAACAACCTATGTAGGGTTACTGTGCAGGACATAACATATTCCTAGTGTCAATGAAAGGAGGCATCTCCATCTGGCATGATGCCCATTTGGACTTCTGGCCAGACTCAACTGGACACCTTCCTGCAGCGTGGGAGCTCCCGGTGAATCCTGCCGTACTCCACACTGTGCCCTGCTGCATTGTGTCCTGCCATGGCTGTGCTTTTCATGACCAGTCCTGAGCTCTCCAACACCTTCCTGAAGAGTCTGGTTGCCGCACAGACTTCTGCTGCGTTCCCAAAATTGCCTTGGAGCAGGGGAGATCCTGGCTATTCTACCTTCCTGCTGGGTTCAGTGGGAGCGAGAAGGCTTGATTTCCTACATGCAAGCAAGGATTCACCTTGTCCTGGTCTAGGACAGCTGTCCATAGTCTGACTGTGCAGTGTCAAGAGAGGTTCTGCCAAACCAAAGGCAGCCTTTCTCAAAAAAAGAAAAAAAATAAGAAAGTAGTGTTCCGATCACTGCTTTTCCTATGTCCTTGACAAAGTGAAACAGCTTCTTAATCTGTTGCAGTCTTCTCCCTAAAAATTATTATTGAGGTTTCTTGAAGGGCTGTGTTCTAGAAACCACTCTTTCCGTTCACAGGCTCAAAAGTAGTATGTTTGTGCAGTACTGAGGTTGATAAAAACAAATGGTTCCCTCCTGTATTTATTATGGATCCATTATTAAAAAAATGCCAAAAGATTCTTGCTGTACAAGAAATGGCTACATAGGAGTATAAAGCAGAATCTCTTTCCTCATTCACAAAGGGAATTTTCTGCTCTTCTAGTCATTTTTATTTGATTAAGTTAAATTAAGACACCTGTAACGATGATGCCTTAGCTCAGAGGACTGAAGAGACAGGAAATTATGAAATATTTCGAATTAGCATCTTCTTGCTAAACTAAATATCTTTTCTTTGTGTCTGTGTTGTGCATGTGGGGGTCATTTTGTAGTACTGAATTTCTATTTTAAGTGAGAGGAAACATTTAGCAGAATGTCAAAATTCATTAATGAATCCCTAAAGCACAGCCTGAAATGCTAAGTATTTCTCTTTCACAGCAATAAGGGACTCCGAAGGCTCTGGTTAAGTTTTACATATCTAGAATGACGTTCCTCCCACATGTCCTCCTACCAGCACCCTAAATTTACAGGCAACTTCAAATACATTTAAATCTGAATGTTGAAGGACCTTTTTACAGACTACATCCGCTTTGCAAATTGCAGGCAAATCTGTCAGAATTTCATCTTCTGCCTACAATGAGGGTAAAAAATATATATATATCACCCAAAATTTCAAAAGCTGTGATTCCCAGGCTTTCATTCACAATATGCAGATTCAGGACTAACAGGTTGCATGTATACTTCTAGTGCGTACCCCATGGAGCTATTAGCCAGAAAGCAAAACTAAATTGATCTAGCTGTTATCAAACTTTCAGAATTTGATCCATCAAAGCTAAGATTAAAAAAAAAAAGAACCAAAGACTTCCAAAGCCACATGTTCCTTCAGACACAGAGCAGCTTTCTTCCTGCATTTTTATATTTTAATCAGCTTCATACAGTATGTTCAATCCTCCATGAAGGCAATTCAATTCCCAGAGCCAATAGCTTTCTAATATTTTTTCCGTGACTGAAAAAAAGAAATCACTTCCAAGTGGCAGCAGAAGGGGATTGCAAAAACAGAACTAATTTACTTAACATGTCCCACCATTCATGGGACCTTCTGATTATTTTAAAGGTAACACAGGGAGCTATAATCTTTTGGGGTACTCTTTTGAGGCAATTTCCTGATACAGAAGATGCTACATGCTGATAGTGTTTAAATCCATTACTTTAATTTCCAAAAGACTGAGTTAGATGTCTTTCATTTGCAAAGGTTTGAATTCTTGATTTTAGAAGACTGTTTTGGAGATACCACAATGTATAGATTTTGCTTACTCAGCGCACAAACTGTGCATGTCACTATGCCCTAGTGTCTGGGTACTAAAAACTCACATACATATACAGAGTTGAGAGGTTCCAGGTGCCAGATTCCCCCTTTCCCAGCAGACAAGAACCCCTGTCCCAGGCAGCCCCATAGAAACTCCTCCTGTCTTTTGTCCAATGATCCTGGCTAGGTCCCCCATTGCTGACTTGACACACTGCTAACTCATGTATGGGGAAAGAAGTGAGGACACAGGAGCCACAAGGCACCTGATGGGTTTGCAGTTTATTCTGCCTCTGTATATTTGTGAGGTGTGATAGGCCAAAGGAAGTTAAAACAACAAGAATCTTGGAGCAGCACATCTAAAGATATCATTAGGGAGCACGCAAGAGAAAATATAGATGAAGTATGGTGCTACCTGAAAATCAGTGCACTACAATATCAGTGTTTGATTTGCTCTGCAACTTTGCAGCAGAACCCCTGTTTAGCTTTTAGTGCCTTTATGGATAAGGGTGATTGCAAGTAGCTCCTGCTGGTTGTTATGGTCTCTCTGAACCTATTAGCCAGCATTACAGTGGTTTTGCATGACAAAGAGAGCTCTTTAATTGGTCCCTAGATCTCACCTCTCTGCCTTTTCCCTGTCTCTTACAGGGACTCTTTCATCAGTTCTGAATGCTGACACTGCAGTCAGGCAACAGGACAAAAAGTTACGACTTGGGTAGCTGCCTTTGTGAAAGCAATGCCAATTTTACAGATAAAAGGTGAAGTGTGTGAGTCAGACTGGCCAGACTAGTTCTAGCAAAAATTTTATGCCCAGATAAAACATGCTGATTTTATAGAATCTTTCTTTCCTTTCTTTTTATTTATTTTTTTCTGAATACTGTTGCGACCTCTTGTTTGAGACACTTCTCCTATGATCTCTTATCCTACAGGAAGGTCTGTGGTCTGAGAGGCTTCAGTGTTTCTTCATCCACATACTGACTATTCCAGAAGGATGGCTCAATATATTCCCCTTAGTCTTTCCAAATCCTAGCAGACATTACAATGAAAATAGCCCATATATGCCCATCAATTTGAGAAAAAAATATCCTTTTTTTCCCCTTACAAAGAGCATTTCTCCACTACATTATTGTATCTACGTTCATGCAACAACATGGCTACCTCAGAAAAAATACACGATTTATATTGCTTAAAAAATATCTAGGGCCTAAATTGTCCATTCAGATTAATTGAATTAGGTTCTATTTTACATAATTTTCACTTCATGCAAGAGATTAGACATTTCATACTGATTTGTGGCTAGTCTATAGAGTTATATAGATCTATTCAGTAAAAACAAGCCATGGGAATCCATAATTATAAAAGATTTCTATATTTACTCGCTGCAGAGACACTCTATTAGAAGATTTTTCTGTCACCTATTTTATTTCTTATATTTTTTTATTCCTATTGCACCTATTCCAAATCATGTAACAGTCTCTTTCTTCAGAAACTTTTGTGATCATTGGATTGGATTGTTGACTCTGATACTTGTTAGCACAGGAAGCAATGTCAAGTAGTCCTTTTTATATGTTATGTCAGTAGATGTATTTATCACCACTGCTGGTGGCGCAGGGAACAAGTCTTTTTGCCTGATACAGTCCATAGATGGCTCAAGCAAAACTTCCTGTTAAAACAAGATGAAAATTAGTAATGCTCTGTGAGAATCCCTAAGAGCAAAACCTGAAGAATGGAAAGTCTGATTACAGTTCTCAGGAAAATAAGAGTTTTCCTCACAGAGGTTGAGCATTATAGTTAGAGTCAAGATCGGGCTTAGGAAACATGTTATGAGGCCATGCGTACCATGTCTAGTAGTTCATAGTGCTACTAATATTTTTCATGCATAGATATATATATATACTTAAATCAGTTCCCCTTGGAATCAATGGCAATTTCGTCTTAGGAGCATACAGGGGTGAAAAACTGTCAGGATTTGACTTGATAATAAATTTTATTTGAATGATCAAGGCTTGTGACAATGCAGAGGTCAGAATTCAAGCTGTAAATTGGGTAGCTCTTATGAAAACTGCTTTAAGTGAATGATATGAGTGTTACCATATGAGGCTATTACTACAGATGATAGAGTTGAAATAGCTTGTACTTTTGAAGTATGATAGAGCAATACTTATAGCAATATATTATTTTGAAAGGAAAAGAGTTTCACTCAAAAGTACAACTTCAAAGTAGTTTAACTCTTCATTTGTCTTTGTGTCATCATTTTAGATAATTTGTCAAAGTTTTCTAATTGAAAATTTCTTATTATAACTGGTTTAGAAGCTTGATGAAAAATATTCTTGCTTTTTTAATGTCAAAGAGTTTGTTGTTAAGGTTTCTTTTTGGATAACAAATCCACTAAATAGCCATTGCAAAATGACTGGGAATTATATTTTTAGTTCTAGGAGGTGTCAGGAGGATTTAACGCTGGGAATCATCACTGGGGGTAGGGGAGAAGAAGCAGGCTGAACCAATCTTGTATTGCATTGGTGAGTTGGTCCTGCTCCTTCTTGCCTTTTCCTCTGCTCTGGCAGGGTGCCTCTTGCTTACACTTGCCCAGGCACACATCTGACCCTTGATCAGCCACTTCAGTTCGCTAAGC
The DNA here is from genome assembly GCA_013389825.1 of Crypturellus undulatus. NCBI lineage: Eukaryota > Metazoa > Chordata > Aves > Tinamiformes > Tinamidae > Crypturellus > Crypturellus undulatus. The sequence goes on along the minus strand of VWPW01006762.1, from coordinate 267,842 downwards.
AGGTCCTTTTCTTCGAAGAGTGAGTATTCTGATGCTCTGGTGAGCTGAACCTCCTTGCAGAGGAGCCCTGGTAAGGTCAAAGCATGGGATAGCTGGAGTAGAAAAATGTGAGGAATGACAAATGCACAAATGGGAGTGCGCGGACCCATCTTGGGAGGGCAGTGGTGCTGGTATGACAAGGCATCCCTAAGCAGGAGGATGGTATGCGGTGTCTCCCCTCTGCTCCTCCACTGTCCCCAAGCTTCCAGGGCTGTGAATCTGCATACCACGATCAGATGATGCCACTGGTGGATAACACTTGAAGAGGACTATGTGTGGGAGATCATGTCGGGCTAGGGAAGCGGCATCATGGATAGAAATATTAAAAAATATCTCGTCAGATGAAGAAGTGTATCAGAGTCTTAGAAAAGAGTAAGACAAGGATTTGACATCTAGATGCAGGCAGATGGACTCTTTGAGAGCAGAGGCTTAGAAAAACTGGCATTTCTTTGACTCTTGTTGGACCTGGAGCCACAGGTGTCTTCAGTAGTCTGCCTCTAATCCAGAATGAATGAGGCAGAATGAAGAATGCCCTATTCTTGAGAAAAGCAAAGCAATTGAAACATACAAGTTTCAAATAAAACTACAAAGAGAGTGAAAGTCCTTAACAAGGCATTCAACTGACATAAATTTAGGGAATCAGCCATGAAGCAATTTTACTTAGGCTATATTTTTTTAATCAGAGATTTGATTTTCATTGCAATCAAAGATTGGAAATTATATCTCAAACTTTGGAAATTCCCTCAGAATTCCTTGTAGAAATCACTCATGAGAAAATAAAAATACTAAAAAATGTTTAAAAATACTAGAACATGAGGGGGCAATAACATTAGACATTGACTAAGAGAACATGAAACTGGAAAGCAGAAAAATGTAAGGAAGCTAAATACGCGGCACAAGTACTGTGGAACAAATGGCAAAAAAATATAGAGTTATAAGAAATGCATGGGATGAGGACATGTACGGATCCCATACACCCACCAGTGGGAAATATTATAACAATTTCAAGGCATTTAACAATTTTGACAGAATTTGTAATAGAAATCAGTAAAATTAAAAGAGAGCAACTAGCAGGCATGTTGATTGAGCAAAAAAGCTATACTGAGTGCTATATTGAGTGCAAAAGCTATATAGGGAAATAGAGTACTGCACTGGAGGTTGGTGGAACTGTTGAAAACTATTAACTGGAATCTAGCACCTGGGTAAATGTCTGCAACTGTTCTAGAAATTGGAATAAGAAAAAATAAATGCATACAAGAAGGGGGGCTTACACAGAAGACCTAATTTCTATTAAAGTATTCCAAAAACTTGCAATGAAATCTGTTAGAAAAATGTGACTGCTTAGTCACTGTGAACAATGAGCCAATACTGAGTCTAAAACATGGGAAATTCATGGTTTGCTTCAGAGAGCAAAGACCCCAAAATCAGCTGGGCATGAACAAATGTAAAGGAAATGTTGAATAAATCAGGATATCAGAGGAGGTTGGAAGATAATTATACATGCCGACAAAGAATATATTTGAATGTTGACTTACTTTCCTCAGAGATTGCATATCCTGCTTAAAAGCATGATATGGTGTGCATTAAGTTTGTACTCGCTGAACACAGAATCCCATAAATTTTGTCTGATAATATTCAAAGGATTTGCATGAGATACTAGATTTCAACATACATAATATCAACTCCCAGTCCTCCTCAAATGAATGTCTAGTAGGTAATGCTAAGATAGCTAAAAAGATTGCTACAATGGAGGTTAAGTAATGTGAAACAAATCCAGCAGTGCTGGTTTGCCAGGAAATCCTTCAAAAAGTGAAATGACACTGACTGAACTTTCACTGAGCAGGTGTGTAAGAGAAAGACTTTTTTCATTCTAGTCAAAAGTACAACAGAAAATACAGCTTAGCTGGATAAAGTAGATGTGATCAGGATATCCCACATTTCCAAGATATATCTGAATCATATTACAGATATAATGGCTTGCAGATGCAAGGACATGAGGGCATTGCATGGATCTAGAAGGCTGCAGCTGGGGGGGAGTTTGCTCCTTGTCCTTGTTTGAGCTCCTGTCTTTTGGGCAATTGACTTTAGGACAAGAGGGAACAACTGCAATTGATTCCTTTGGAAAGGGGACAATGAAGGAGGAACAGGAAGAGTCAAAGCATCTGAAAGTAAATGAGAAATGAAGGATTTTGCTGAGCCACTAACAGATTGGATTGCAGCTGCAGCTGGGTAGCAATGGGGATGTTCTCTGGATGGCAAGACAAACACGTAGTGCTTCTGAATGCTCTTACTATGTGCACTCTTAATACATGTGATATAAAGGTAGCTGGTGCACAAAAAGATTAGGTAGGAATATACAATGCTGCATTGCACAGTTTTCTATCCCAGGGAAAGGTAAGTGTGTGACTGTGACATTGCCCCTTTCTGTTGTCAGATGGGATCTAGGGCAGCAGCGCCCAGGGGACATGGGTTGCCATCCCATGCAGCGTACCACGCACGCTGGAAAGCTCCATATGTCTAAACACATTTTCAGCTAGTAACTGGGTACTGTCTGTTTGCTGGGAAACATCAAGCCCAATACCCAGACTTCAAAATTTGGTCTGTGTTCTTCAATCAGATATAACTCCTCCTGGCTTCAAAGGAAGTTTCTGTTGATTAGTGAAGCAGAGTATTTGGCCATGAATATTTAAGTGGAAATCATAAGAAATGCAATACAGCTTCAAGCTAAATCCTTTGTCATTGCTGTTTACTGTTATTAACAAAGTACAAGCATGAAAATATGTGTATTTATGTGCTTGGTTAGATATACATATATATTTATATATGGATATATATCTCTTTATTTTTTACTTCCATGAAAAATATTCTAATAAAGGTAAAAATACGCTAAGAAATAGAAAATCTCTCCATACATCTATTTTATTTCATGATAGGATTTTGACAAATCATCTTCTGGGGCCCTATGAAACTCTACAAAATCTCTAAAGAAGTGCTGCTAACAAAGGATGCTGAAGGGCCATTGATCTAACACATGCACAGACGCTAAGACAGGGACTTTGGGGCTTTGCAATTTTCCTTGGTTGCACAGTAAAAAGCATATTTCAGCAATTTTATTGCAGAAACATTGTTGACACAGCCTGTCCTACAGTTAAATTTTGTGCTGCATTGTGTGCATATTTGCATGGACTTTTTCTTTTTTTTTTTTTTCCTCTGGAACAGTGTTGTTAGCAGCTAATTCAGGGCCAAAGCAGAGAAGAGGCTACTTAGGTGGAAAACTACAACATCACATTAGTATGTTTCACGGTACAGTAATGGGGGATTTAAATTAAATAGAAGGAAATATTTTCACTGCATATGATTTGCGCTATAAGTGAAAACTGTTATAGAGGACTTAAAATGTGCTCCACCAGTTAGTCTGCTTGTTAAATGTAGTCAAATGTTAGACCTTTAAAATTGCATGTACAGTGTATCTGAGATTATGGATCTGCTCTTAAATTGTGCTGCCTCAGGTATTGGAGCTATCCTGTTTCATGATTATCTTTTGGTTTATTATCCTTTAGCAATACTCCTGGCACATTTATGTAATATTCTTCTTAGACATATAGCATGAATCCAATATTAAGGCCTCAAGATGTTTTTAAATAGCATCCAGTATGGATATCTTATATCTTCAGTTTCAGAAAGAATGTGTAATCCACAACAAATACTGCTCATGATAGTATACTTAAAAATTATGTGTGCACTTAAAATGATATAAATAATATTCTTTACACATATTCTTATCAACAAGTAAGAGAATAACTGTGAAGCCTTCACCATCTCTAAAACTGAACTAGGTTTTGTAAGCAATTGCACATGAAATTGTGAATCAGCAATATTAAAAGCTTAGATTATGGCCAGAAAAAAACTCTACTCCTGAAGTGTGAATTATCACTCGAAGAGCAAAATGGTGTTTGTAGAATAACCTGTGAAGAAGATGAGACAAAACATGTCCTGTGACTGCTTGTTGAGCAAAAAAAAATTAAGTGGGAACTTTATGAAATATCTTGAACCTTAGACTGTTTTTTTTTTCACAAACTGAACAGGTCTCAGACCACCTTTTGCCTTCTTCTCAGCTGCATTTCCTCTCTGGTGACAGTGTCGCCATGCATCTGATCTGCTGAAGAACTTGTTCAGGGAGCAAAGGTGGAGATCAGAGTTTTGCCTTCTCTCCTCTCTCTGAACAGGTGAAGTCAGGTGAACACCAGTGTTAATGCAATAGAGAGGAGAGCAAAGGACCTCTGGGGAGAAGGAAGTGAATAGAGGCAGTCCACACCAGGCTGACTCACACAGTTGTGGAGCTGTGGCCTCAGAGCGTGTCTCTTCTACCTAGGTCTTGCTGCACTTGAGGATTTGCTGCATTAAAGGATCTTGTTCAATTAAAAGACAAAGAACAGGCATTTCTTAAAATGACTTTCAATTTTGAAGTGTTACATCTGTCTCATTTCTATGGCTTTAACACTTATTGTAAGTCCAAAATGGTATAAACTTTTTCACTTAGTCTCATGCTTTGAATTTTCTCCTTTTTAACATCTACCTTTGAAGAATGGAGTTACTTGGGGAAAAAAAAAGGGATTTTTTTTTCTTCTTTTTGGCAAGTAGGTAGGTTATGAGGAAACTGGTTGATTAGCAGGATTACCAGATGCATACACCAGTTCAAGAAAGTGTTAATGCATTTACTTACTTCATCCCTACCTCAGAACTTGACCTTTACTTGAAATTGTTTCCATATGTCTTATCAATGTATACAAATACCTGAGGGAAGAATGTGAAGAGGATGGGGCCAAACTCTCCTTGGTGGTGGCCAGGGACAGAACAAGGACTAATGGGTACAAATTAAAATACAGGAAGTTCCATCTCCGTGTGAGGAAGAGCTTCTTTCCTGTGAGGGTGCCAGAGCCCTGGCACAGGCTGCCCAGAGAGGCTGTGGAGTCTCCTTCTCCGGAGATCTTCCACACCCGCCTGGATGCCACCCTGTGCCCCGTACTCTGGGTGTCCCTGCTGGAGCAGGGGGGTGGGACTCTAGAGGTCCCTGCCAATCTCAACCGTTCTGTGATCCTGTGATTCTGTGATTCTGTATAGAGCTAAGTAAGTACTTAGCTATTCTAGAGACAATCCCCTAATTTGAAAGCTATGATTCTCCTTTCAGTTGACAGAGAATTTAGAGAAATGCTTTTGAATTTTTTTTATGAAAGTCAATATATTTTAGCTCCCCTAGAAGGCTAGAAATGTCAACAAGCACAGAAAATAGAAAACTAGACAGAAATAGTAAGAGATGTTTGAATTATGTGAAAGTTACATATGGGCTGAGAGACTTTTTGCGTCATGTTCTATCCAGCACAAATTAAAATGAATGAGATATGCAGTATCTCTGCAGCATAGTTTTTGTGAAGTAAATGCCGACAGATTCTTAACTGAAGTGTCATAGCCTTAATGTGACTGTGGTGTTACTGAATATGTGCTAACATGTGGTAGAGGTTTGGTACATCTTTAAACAAGTCAGAAAAAGGAAAGCCTCTCATTTTTCTCTGTTCTAATTATCTTCGTTCCAGTGGATTAGAAAATGGAAAGTCAAGCTGAAGATGGTTCAGAGCTCAATCGCCTGCCAAGTTAAGTCTGACAAATGGCAAGTGTGTGTAATTAATACTGTCATCTTTCCCTAGACCAAAGGGCGATTGCAGTAACTATAGATTGTAATTGTCATCGTTGTCACATAAAATGTGCTATTATTAAGTTCAGGCTGAATTTTATTGCTGAGAATGCTCATAAATTGAATGGTCAGTCATTTAAATTGCCAAGTAGAGAGCTCTGTGGTTTGCTCTAAAGCTACTTTCTAAGGCAATCTATTTGACTTCAGACCTCTGGAAACTAGCTACATTCCTTAAGGAGATGTTAGACAGGTTGTTACCTAGAAGAGGGGATGCTCTGACAGATGCACTGCATTCCATTCATGTTTTAATCATCCTTACAGTCTAATTTGTAATTTTTTGGTGAAAGACAAGAACTGCATATGCTATGACGGCAACTTAAAAATTAGGAGTTATTATCTTGTTAGCACACCAGAGAGAATGAGTGAGGATGGTTATGAAATATGGATGAATAAAGTGTATTTTATTTTTTTAAGATGAGAAGATGAAAAGGGATGAAAAGAAAGCAATGCATTCACAAGAGAGGCTCCTGAGATCAAGGAGTTTCCCAACAGGATCTAAGTCTTTCATTCTAGGGGTAAATCGCAGGTCAGTAGTGATTTCAAGTCTTTGCCATCTGATTACTGGAACAGTCAAAATTTTCAGAGCAGCTGATTCAGAATTGTTATGAAAATAATGTTGAATTAAAACATGGAGATTTGGGATTGGGAAGAATTTAAGATATAAGATAAGAGGGGAACTCAGGTGTTCATCGAGTCCCCTCTTTTGCTATTAGAAACAAGTTCATTTAATTTCTTTCATAAACTGATTGTCTCTATCTCAAAATAGTTTAGGTATTTGTCCTCAATACCCATTATTTCAAAACCTACCTGATCTAATTAAAACATTTCTTTATGTCTTATTTATTGCTGTGCTAGCCCAGTCCTTTATTGTAGCTATATATTGTGCCCTTCTAATATTTATTTTGCACGTATATTTATTTGTGTTTATATTTACAAGTATATTTTACACGTATATATAATTTACAATTATATTTCCTTTCAGCTTTTGTTTTCCAGACAAAAGAAGACAAAATCTTTTGTCCTTAGTCTATCTATATAGAGATCTTCCTGAGATCTTTCATGTTGTTCTATGGTGCCAGGTGACTGTGCATAAGTCAGTTCAGAACTGGAAGCCAGGTAACCAATATATAAAAATCCTGTGCTTCAGCATTGTTGCTGTGTTCTTTTTCAAGTATCTTTTATTTTAGATTTGTATGGAGCTTTTCTCTAGAAGTTATGAGGCCACAAAAGACAAACACTTAATAATTATTTTTCATGTCATAGCAGAAAACCCAAATTTACAGCTGTAATGAGCCCCAAGAAGATAACACAGGAAAACATAGGCATCACACACATGTATGTCTCTGCAATAGTAAGAAACTTGGTACATTATAATTCCTAGATGATCCTAAGAAAAGAACCATAAACTATACTACTGGGAAAGATAAAGTAAGTAGTGGTATAACATGATGACAATTTCTTAATTCAATATTTCCTTTCCAGAGAAAAGATGTTCCTAAAATATAAATGCAGTGCTTGAGAGTCAAAGAACAATCGCATTGAATGTTTGAATGCATCCTGTTACTGTTGAAAAATTGCTAATGTCACCTTTTGTTTGTGTGTCAGAAGAAGAATGCAGTAGCACAAGTGTAGGAAGGTAAATTAACATGTAACCTTGGCCAGCTGTAAAATGAAGATTGCAATCAAAGTGTCTTGATAATAGGGGAAAATGTTATTCTTTAGTTTTGCTGGTCTCTTTGTTTTTACTAAGAAACAGGCTTTCAAGTCAAATGCCAATAGCACAATGAAATTTTGGCAAGGCTGCTGGCTGGTGTATCACCTGCTGACTGATGTATTGCAATTAGTTTCCTTATTAGCCATATCTTCACAAAAGGATTATTCCTCTGGTCAGTTCATGCTCTCATGTTTGAAAAAAATCCACATAGTCAAAGTGCTCTGACAGTGGAGTGCCTTCGACATATCAGGATGAGAAGATAAACTGAAAGTATTAAATTGGTTCCCCAGGGCTTCTTTCTCATTCAGATAAACTCTAAAATCCTTTTGTGTGTTTTATGCCTAAGCAAATCCTTTGGCAGAAGTACTGGATCCAAGTGAAAGAGATAAGAGAAGCAGTGAAAAACTAGCTTCTTCATCACATTAATCGCAGCTGTCAAACACAAAGGTGCTGCAATAAGACCATTTAAATAACAGAATTGAATGGGGTCCCACACAAGCACACAACGTATTAAGAATCCCTTTGTGGTTTTAGGACATAGGAACATTCGCAGTTACAATATTTAAAGGTTTGTTTCAATATAAATTGTTATGGGCTCATAAAAATCTTCATGATTCTAACCAACACTTAGGATTTTAAAGCTAAGAATATAACCAAAAAATCTGAAACCTTTCTTTTTCCACCAGGCCGACAAAACTGTCATTCTCAGGCTTCAACAAAACAATATTATCTGAGTAAAATGGTATTTGGCAGTTGATTCCCATAGCTTCACTGAGTCAAATATAGCTGTAGGGGAAAGTGACTAAAACTTCATTGGTGCAAATGGAGTTACATCTGTTGGTGGTAGGGCTTAATTTGTCACGCTTGTTTTTAATCTCAGGAAGTATGCAAGAACCACATGGCGCTAATCTTTCATACGACAGGGAGAGGGTGATGGGATTATAGTCAATACCATGACTGAGACTGGGCTCAACTCTGGCTTCTGAAATAGTGCTGAGCAAGGTTTTGAAAATAGGCATGTTGTTCCACGTGCTCATATATATTCTTAGTTCCAAGTGCATTTCTTAACTCATGTCGAGGTACTACATCTATCCAGTTTGTGGTGCAAAGCTGATATGATGGTGGGAAGGGGTAGACCATCAGTATAATCTTGCTTCTTTCCTAGGAAATTGACACAGATTCCAGTCAGGCCCGCAGTGTCAAAATACAAACAGGAAAGCATCCATAGTGTGCTGCCACCACCGTCCATCAAAACAGTTAACACAACTGGCTGCTTCCAATCCCTGTGGCAGTGCTGCAGTTTTGGTAAATCAGATGTGATTGTCACAAGAAGCTTAACCAGTTTAACAAGAAGTTACGAACCGGATTAAGTACTCATTAAGATATACACACACATATATATATATACTTGCATGGACCCAATATTTGGACTGTCGTATTCTACTGATTAAATGTTGAAGTTCTGTTTCCATGTTAACAAAATCATTAGGGTCACAACAACATATCATATTCCTGGCATACGAACAGTTCACTCTTGTCTTGTGCCCAAGCATCTTCAGCAATTCCAGCTCATTCACTATTATCTCCCTATTCAAATAACAAACCCAATGTCTTTTATATCCAAAGTAACACATTACAAATACTATTAATTATGTAATATTAGTAGTAGCACTAGTTAAACCTTGGGTCCTAGTCCCTTTCTGCTTCTGCTGTTATAGTCACTGATAGAGCTGTGATTTTTTTATCCCTGTATGGGAAAGTTAATTCTGCTTCATTGTTATCTGTGGCTTTGTAATAGATTTTTGAAGAGAAAGGGAGCCATTTAGGTACCTGGAGAATGTTGAATGGATGGATGTCAGAAGGACTGAAGTGTAGGTGTGGAAACAATTTGGAAAAGTCCAGGTGCTTCTGTCATCTTCTCTCTGCGTAGCAATTGACACTACAGTCTTTAAAGTAGAAAGATATCCTGGAGAATGGATAGAAAAATAATATGTGGAGAAAAGCAGGATGACTGCATCCATCCTTTGAAATGGAAAGATGGAGGGAAGGCTGTCAGATATGAATAATGAAGAGACTGTAGCCTAATAAATATATTCCTGCATTACTTTGCAGAAATAGTGGAAGAATGTTGTGTATCTATTTAAGGGTTGAATGGTATTTATTGAGTGCATTCATCCAAGCTATACAAAAATGATTTAAAAATCATAATATTTTGCTCCCTGAACAAAATAAAACAGTTTAATGAGTACGTGTCACGAGTCATGTTGTGCCATGGAGCTAGGGCACAGCTAAATAAAGGAGAACTGACAAATCCCTTTAAGGGTTTGCTTTGAAAGGTGTTCTGTCTCCATCCCTTAGTGGTTGAGTACCATGGGACAGGTCTGTATTTAGACTGATTGAAATGGTGGGTTTAGTAATGATTTGCTCTCTATCATCTCCTGAGTATTTTAATATCAAGTACAATCTCTATTGTGGATATTAATTGTAACCGGTTTTCCTCCCGGGTAAGTGGTCTAACAACTAGGATTCTCTCTGCTGTATATGCCAAGTATGGCAATTAAATGAAGAGTGAGAACAAGATGATACACAATCCAGAGGAAGATATATGAGTGATTCAGTATGGAAAAGATCACTTCCTTAAGTGGTAAGAATTTTTTTTTCCTGTGACAAAGGAGAAATTTGAATCCATATCACCAAGGTTAAGGATGGTCAAGGATGGCACATTCAAATAGAATTTCAATTAAAATTAAATGTTCTATCTTAGACTCTTTGTTTTTTTCCCAAATGCAATAGAAGACTGGAGACAATATTCAGCAGCAAAGTAAACTCGTCTTTCTTTTAGATACTGCCCCCAGTTTACTTTCACAGGCCTTTATTCATATAACCGTCCAACTCTAATCTGCTTTTCTGCAAACATCTTGCACATAACTGGAACCATTCCAATATGCTGGAAAATCCTGGAAAGGCCTTCCCACAGGGCAACTCTAGCGCTGATCTGGAAAGACCCAAAGCCAGCAGCATAGCTGCAATGGAGCTGCAGCTTTTTCTCCTCCATGTGAGTGATCCCAAACATTGGGCTAAGCTGTTCTGTTTTGCTGGGCTTCTATGCCAGTTGACAGAATAATTCCTTTGTGCACGGCTGGATGGGATGTGCCAGCTTAGCCTTTGATATCCTAAGGGATCTTTCCTGCTTCAAATCATTTTCCAATCAACAGTGGGTGACTTGAAGCCTGGTCCTTATTCATCCATAGGGTAACTGTAGTTATCCTTCAATGGGAATGTCAGATGAGGATATTAGACACAGCTGCTCTACACATGCCTGAAAGTATTTAGTTCCTGATGACTTCCCTATCATTGAATGTTGGAGTCTGACATTCTTTGAGAATAATGAATTCTGGTAGAGGAAAATACTTTAAATACATAAAGCAGACTGTAAACTACTTACAGATATCAAGCTCTGGTTGATGTTTCAGACTGTAGCCGAGTATCTTACTCCTTTATTTAAATAAGCCTGGAATGTTGGTAACCTGAGTAATCCAGCATGAGATCAGAAGAATTTTTTTTAACTATTCTAGAAAAAAAGTGGCCGCAGGATACAAAAATGTTTTTTTTCCTCTTTAGAATCTATATAAACTATTGCTTTCTGAATTCATTACTATTGAAAGTTTTTTGTTTGTTTGTTTTTCTCCAGAGTCCTTAAATCTGGAAAAACAGATTTACATATTTGTACTTGACTAGAGGATACTTGAGTTTGAACAAAGAATGGAAAAGTGTCACAGATTCATTTAAGAGCAGAGACAAGTTGCTGCCTTAATACACGTTGTCAGTGGATGATGTCTGCATGATCACTAGGTTGTTCATCCAAACTACAGGCTTTAAGAAATGCCTCAGGATTTATACTGAGTAGGTTACTGACGTTGCTCTGATAAATAAAAGAACAAGAGAAAATTACAGATGTAAAAAAAAGTGATTTTTGAGAAACACTATTTCTTTTTTGCTGATTCCATAAATTTCTTTTCAACCTTTAAACAGCTGATAGTGACTTTTCAGCTTTTTAAATCCCACTCAATTCCCAGGAATGAATAAGTAGTTCTCTCTGTAACACATCCTACCACAGCCTTTATTTGCTTCCTTTTCTGTCCCCTTTTTTCTCTGTTCTTTTGTGGTCTCACTCCATTATTTTCCTGCATTCTCAACGTGATTGTTCTTTTTGTCTCCTCTTCTGAATTTTGCATTTTTAAATCAGTGTGTTTGACTCCCACAGTGGGCCTGACACTAGGTGTCTCTTCAGAGTAATTCTACTTCTGCGGTACTTTAGCCTAATGCTAAAGCTATTCACAGGTGGAAGACATTTCATTCACTGGTGGAATCTATAGGGTTGTGAAATATGTGAGTATGAAGTTAAAAGCTATTTTCTCAAAGCTGCTTTGAGATATTCAATTAAGGAAGTACATACCATCAGCATTTTTGGCAACTTGTAAATTTGAGTTGCTTGATTCCGCAGTCTTTTCGTCTTCAATGTTTTCTTAAATTGAAGATTGCTTTTTGTGTGGATGTTATAGTGTTATGCACAATATATGTAGGCAGAAATGCAAAAACATACAGTGTATAATTATTGTTAAAGAAACTCAGTGCAGAAGCTTCAGCTTTTTCAAATAGAAAAAAAAAAGCTTTACAAAGAAAAAGAACATGTAAAGATTTAATACATCACAAAGCCAACACAATTTGGTTTGATACATGACCCTTTTATTTTGCTGCCTTAAAATGTATCCCTCCTGCCAAAAGCATTTGTTACCTTCTTCCTTGGGGAAATATGCAAAGACATGCAGTTATGCTCAGGCCTCCCCACTGGAAGGTTTTTATTTCAATCCTATCAGCCTCTATTCTCACCAATCATTTTTCTTTTGTTCTCTGTATCCATTCTCTCCAGTAATTCACTTGAGCTACAATATCTGAGAAAGACTGAGCACCACTGTAATTTAAAGGAAAAGATCTTTTCAGGCTGATTTGGTTTCAAGCAGCTTTTTGTCAGATTGATTTGCAGCCTCCAAACAATTAAATACATTGACTGAAGATTGTTTATCACTAATTAATCCATATAGAAAATGCTTTTATTTTTGGCGGAAGACAACAAAAACTAGGAGTTAATGTTGAATATTTCTTGGTGAGTGACAATATAAAGGCCATCTACACAGACACATATCTGTGACAAGAAGGTGACAGGCTGTTAATGGTAGTGACAGAAGCCTATGGTGCAATGTTAACCACCCCAAATCCTCCCATAGACGACATCATGTCCTCCTTTACAATAGACCTCCCAGAACCTTGCTGGGGGAACTGGCACAGACACTGCACTAACAAACCTTAGGACTGTACTCCAGGTAAAAATAATAGAAAATATCCTTTAAACTTCTTTTCCCCGTGTTCAGTGATGATCCTTTGGTTCTTATCCATATATTTATCCTGGTAATATTGTATGAATACAACACATTTACCTGGTATTAGCTGTAGGCAGTTTTTGGAACTTTCTCATGAATGAGTCAAAACATCACAAGGACGACTTATATGTGCATTGTACATGCATTGGTACTTCATGATCTATAGAGATAGCTGCCAAATAAATTTGGAGAGTATTTGAAGACCTTTCTCTATATCTGTGAAGCTCTAATGAAAATAGAGAAAGCAGAAAACCTATTGGCCTTTCGTATTTGTCTTGAAACTGTAGCTCACTTGTCTGCAGTATTGTAAGAACAGTCCAAGCTCAGGCAATCCAGAAATTCACACTGCCTTGTGGAAATATCTGACTAATGTAGATTATCATTGTGGATTTTAATATGGGCTTGATCCACTCTTGAAATAAAATGTAGTATATCAAGAACTTGAATATTTGTATTCAAATCTTTGAGAAAAATATGATGTAAAAATGCCCACAAACCTCATGGTTCGTGCTCATAAAGCATACCTTACCTATACTACAGATCTCAGAAGCCAAAGGCAGAGATTTTGTTGGCTGGCTTAGCTAAAAGACGGGAAGAATCAGTGAGATGCTATTGGGTAAATAATTAATTATATGAAAACTGATTACAATTAGTAAAACATATCTATAATTAAAACAAATCATAATAATTAATACTTAATGATAGTCAAATATCTGTTAATTAACAACAATCAACATCTGTGATGCAGTATATATCTTGTCATCCAGTAATGTAAGAATCTCTCCCCCTTTCATGACCTTGTGTTGTGTGACTTGTTAATGTCTCTTTGCGATGTGAGCTCTCCATTCCATATAAGAGCAAGAAAATGGAGTGATCATGAAGGTTATTTTAATGTAAAAAGTTTATTAAAGAGTAATAACTAAGCTATGGAATTAAAAAAAAGAGAGTCCACAGGGCAGTCAGAGCAGAACCTTCTAAGAGAAGTGTGTGGGAAAACTAAGTCCTTGCTTCCTTCCTTTTCCAACTCTTCCCAGCAAAAGAATGGAAGGAAGGAAAGTTCCCTCAGAAATATTTCAGTGTCACCCTGTGCATCCAACCATCTGGACAAGTGGACAAGAAAAATCTCTGAGGTGACAGGGAATCTTTTGAATTCTCTCCTGTCCAGCCTGATGCTTTCTGAAATAGAATTTTCCATTGTACTTCTGTTGCCATTCACCTGTATACAGAGGATCTCTAAAAGGCAAGTGTTTGCACCATCTTGTGTAATACAAGTACATGCAGAAGTAGCCTGGCAGAAAGTTGCCTCTTCCAAATTTCCCATCTGGACAACTCTTCCAGGCCTAGCCTGGTTCAAACTGTTGAACAGACAACCAAGGTTGTATCCAGCCTACCTAACCACAGCACACATGAGACTGACATGTAGGTAGAAGTACTCAAAAAAAAAAAAAAGAAGTTGTATCCAAACATCCAGTTTCTTTGAAATATAAAGATTTTTCATTTTAGCTATTTTCAGTGAAAAAAGTCTTCAAGTATTTTGTTTTGATAATGCTTAAATCTGTTTTATATTTCTCTTTTATATGAGGAATTCTAAGTTTATTTATATATCACTTTAGAATATTCTGACAGTTTTGAAAGAAAATGCTATGATTCTTTTCTGAAATGATTCTTTGAGGGGACATAAGGAATTTGCATCTCCCACAAATCTCTAAATTTAAACTTTTGCATTAAAATCTGGGGCAAAACAAACGTTGAAATGTCAAAATTTTGTGTATGATCAAAATTCTCTTTTTTTCCCCAGTACATTCTGCTTAGATTATCTAGTAGAATATTTGCCTTCCTGTTCCAATCTGCTTTTGCTTCAAACTAAAAAAAAGAAAATAAGAAAATAAAAGAAAATAAAAAGGCAATCTGAACAGTTTGAACATAGGTCTGCTGCTGATGGCCTGACAGGGTTTGGGGATCCCACCAGCTGAACTGGCAGAGCTTGAGTTACGAGTTTAAATGTGGCATCATCATGAGGAAACAGTAAGAAAATCATGCAGGAAAAAAAATGCAAATTGACATTTTCTCCTTGTAAAAAAGTCTTTGTGATTTCATAACTGACTTCTCTTTTTTAATTTTCTTTGTGCTTGTAAAACAAAAAAGGCAAAATACCACCTAAAACTGATGTTTGACAGTGCTGGTGTCTTAAAGAACAATTCTGATTCTCTGCTCTCAGGCATCACTTTTACCCATTGGAGGTCAGTTAAAATCCAGCCAGTTTGGACTGTAAAATTCTCTAAGCCCCAGACGAGGCACCCTCATGACTATGGGAACATCTTGACCTCTGGTGTGTTTATCCTTCCATTGGAGTCCTCTTCTGAGCCCCACCTGGATGCCTGGTCACCATGTGAATAACTTGTGTAAGCCGTGTTGAAGTTCAGATCAACATCCTTGGTTGTGCCAGGTCCCTCTGCCTTTTTGTGCTATCTCATGTCACATGAGGAGAGCAGAGATGAAGTCATCAGTTGCCTTCATCACGATAGGATTGCAGCCACTGTACTAATTTTTCAGTGAGTGCTTTTTAAACCAGGCTATATGTTAGGATGCAGTAGGGCTGCTTTTGTTTATTTCTGCTCGAGCTTTCTTCTGTTGAAGAAAGTAAAGCAAGATTTATCAAACCACAGAGGGAATTGCCTAAGAAGAAGGGCCCCTGGCTCTGAAAGTTGGTGAGAAGGTACACTCTTTGTGGGCAGGCAACCTCTGTTCTTTTGCAGTCAAGTATCACTATAACATGTACATACTCAGGGCACTCAGAAGAGGGATCAGAACAAGGATTCCTCACTCCTACCAATCTGTGATTGCACAAGCTTGGAAACAGGGCTGCAAAGTACTGATTTTTAAAAGCTAATTTCAGCCTCTGTGATCTTACTTGCTTCTCCTCTCCAAAATCTCTTCGCTGGCATAAAAAGGTAAGTTTTACTTGTCACTGCTGCTCTAGCCACATGCCATAAAAACTCAATAGCAGAGCTGCAGATGTCTGGCAGTGCTATGTCAAAAACATTCTCATAAACATATCTGTGTGTACTCCTGCAGCCAGGAATGTCATGTAAAGGATTATTTCATTCATAATGTTCTCACAGGGCTCTGGTTTCATAGAAATACAAAGACCATTAGATGATTAAGATGGAAATCATAACATTTTTAGTATCTGCCCTCCTTTAGGATGTAGAAAAAAGAAGCTTCTCTCTGCCTCTCACTATGTATCTCCGCTTGTGCCTCCTTGTGCTACAGACAGACTCAGTATTGTATAAAACTCAGAAGCTAGGACTTCACTCTATCACTGCTTTAGTACTGAACTTCAGAAGAAGTTTCCTCCAAGAGGAACAATTATCTTTGACTGGATTGAAAATTAACTGTTCTTATTCGGGTGGAATTGTTCCAACATACTGTTAAGAATAATCCTACATCCTCAACACAAGGGATCTCTAAAATATTGTGTAAATTCAGCATCCTGGATCTGATTTTGATCTGTCATTTAAATCCAAATTCACTACACTGCAAGGAATGTCTGTAAGCTAATTACTACTGATTAATTGGTGTCAACTTGGTTATTCTGGTAATATAAGGGAGACAGGGTAATTTTAGTAGGTGAGACAAGTTGGTTTTGTATGATTAGAGCCGGGAACAGTTAAATAAAACAAGGCTGGAATTTTTGAGTTCTAATAAGTACTCTTTTGTTCACCAGTCCCAGTTCAGTGAGCACAGAGCATTTTAGCATGCACAGCAAGGCTTTGCCTTCCTGAGAGCGGAACCTGCTCTCAAACTTCATAACTGACTTCTATGTACTTTGTGTCCAGAAGTAAATAACGTTGCTTTAACAATTTCTTGCTATTGTTTAAATTGCATATTGTTTAATGCCTGAATCTCGTGCTCTGAATCTCTGAGAGTAGCAGCTCAGTTCCTCAAGACAGAGTCCTTGATAGGCAGCATTTAAGTCCTGAGTAGGAAAGACTCTTATTTTGCTAAACTGATGCACAAGTCACTCTGGGAAACCAAACCTACTTTAAAAAAAAAAAAAAAGAAAAAAAAAAAGGTCACCCTCTTCCCTCTTTTCCCAACTTTAGGAATGATTCAAACCAACTCTGCCTTCACAGGTTTTCTCTAGCCCAGCTGATTCTCTTCAGCCACCTTTCCCTTTTTTTTTTTTTTTTTTTCTTGCTATACAATTGTCAGCTGGGCTCTTTCATCTTCCCATTTGAAGCAGAACCTGCAGTTATCAAAGTTGCCTTCTTTTCAGCACTTCTCTCACAGACTGCTCTGTAAGGTCTCTGATGATAAGCAGCTGATTGCTGCTTTGTCTCTTTGCATTGGACTGTAAATTCAGTGAGAGTGAAGAAGAAAACAAATGGGGTGTTCCTCTCATACATGCACTCTCAGGGTGTCCGCTAGAGTTGTTGGGTATTCTTGACTGTCAGCATGTTGCCAATAACTTCTGAGAAAGCAATATATATAAAAAAAACCCAAACATATGTGCAGAGGCAGATTAAGGAAGGCGAGCCACAGCGGCACCCGAAGGTAAAAAAAAATGCACCAAAAATTACTTGAAGATGTTAGAAAACAGAGAGAATATCATAGCCATGGAGACTTTTTCTTTCCTCTAAGATCAGGGTTGATAACTTTGGTTTAGTATAATATTGTGCATATCAACAGTGGAAAATTGTTGTTAGCCCTAAAAAAAGCCTGCTGTGTAGATGAACTTAGTGTGCAATAAAGTCAGTGGTATGGATGCACATGTAGGATGCTTGAAAGCTGAAAGTTAACTGGTGAGCTGTTTGGTGTATCTGTATGGACAAGGTCAGAATGTCTGTCCAGGTCTCCAGTGATCTGACCTGACCTGGCTTTGAAGACAATCCTCTCTGGGGATGCGCAACTCTCTCTTAGAGATAAGTTGGACTCCAGATACTAGCAATAGGATTTTGCAGGTAGAGACTGAGGAAGAAGAGTAAAAACAAACTCTCCCTAGGAATATTTTATAGCTTTCACAGCATTTTTAATAAGATAGTAATAATATACCTAGCTAATGAGATAAGTTTTCTCTAACGAATGTCATTCCTTTGAAGTAGACAAGTAACTTGACCTTAATGTGATTTTTTGCATAACAAGCAGGAAAATCTTCCTTGGCTTTTCTCTTTTTTTCACAGCAGAAAAATGAATAACCCAGGCTGACAGAAAGTGAAGGAGATTGGATGTACAGAAAAAACCAGCTTTACCAAAGAGAAGGTAGAGAGGGATGGGGGGAGAGAAGTGTGCCTCATCCAGTCTAGATGGGTTTGTAAAGATTTATTGGGCTCAGAGCAATCTGTAGCCTAGTAAATTGGTATTTGAGGGTGTCACAAGCAATAATGTACTACATTTTGTGCTACAGCATGCAGGTGTCCAAAAGCTATTACAATCCAACCTCTGCCCTAAAATTGTATGAAAGTAATAGTAGGGCCTCTGTGTGTGTGCCTGTAAGGGGTAACCAGAAAGCTTTTATTTTTCTGTCTTTTTGGTAGAGCTATCAAAGAGGTCCCCACTCTGATAAAACGCCCCCAAGTTGCCAGATTAAATTTTCTGCTCCTGGATTCAACAATTACTCTTGTCAGTAATAACTCTGTGGGTATATTGAAAGTATGCCCTGAAACTTTTGATAGTTATGATATCACAGGCTCCTGCAATAGAAGGATGATACAGTAAAATGTGGTATTGCTCTAGGGTGTTACAAACTTGTAGCTCTTTAAAGAATATAAATGTCCTCATTCTCCATCCTAGTTTTGTCAAAATTGGCTTATTGTTTCTCAAATCTTTTTTAGAACTTGCCTGTTTCACTCTGGCTACTACAGTAGTACAGCTCTACTGTTGGCTGTGCTGCTGAAGAAACTGACCATCTGAGGTTGCTATTCATGCAAGGTACATTTTATTCCTATTGAATATTATGGGTGACATGTTCTCATTAGAACAGCTTACGTAATTAAATCCAGTGATATAATCACGTTAAATTATCTATGCTTCTTAAAGTGGCTTATTTTCTTGCAAATATTTTCCATTTAGCCTGAAGTGAAACTTTAAAAAATATAAATAATAATATGTAAATCTGTTTACTCTCTGAGAGGAAAACTTTCAATTAGTATCAGGACTTATGTTGCCTGTGCTCAAGAAATGCGTGTGTGTTTGTATATACACATATATGCATATATTTTGAAATATATTCTGAAAAAATCTTCTCAGGTTCCTCTTTGATTGTTCTACCGAAATATTTAGATGCCTTCTCATTATGTAAGTAAAAGATGATATGCTCCATTGGACAAAGAATTATGTGTGAAAAAAATTAAGATCGTATGTAATATACTGATATGTGAGAACAGAGAAGATAACAAGGAAAGCCAGAAGTTCTGCATGTTCTCTGTATAGAAAAGATATTGCTTTGGACTTAACAGCCATTGAATATGAATATTTCAAACATCTGAATGTACAATGGTACTTTTTTTCAACAAAAATTCTTAACAGCTTTTGCATCTGGAAAGGCTCCATACACTGTTTTTACTGTTTTACATGGACAAACAGATAAACAACATTTGTAATACTAGTATAATGTTTCCACGGCCTAGAGACTGCTCTCTGATCTGCGCATTGGAAGAAAGGTCTTTTCTTGTAGCCACAGCTTCATATGAAAAATATTTAAGAACAGATTAACTGGTTTATGGTGTGATCAGCATAACTACGAGTCCCTAGTCAAGTAAAGAAAAAAAATCAGTGTGGATTTTATATCTCATCAGGCTGACAATATTCCTTCCAGGGTTCAAAAGCTCCAGTATGAAAGTCTGTAAACCTAGAAATGAGGAGTTGGATGCTTTACACGATACCACAAGTTTATACTTTTTGGTAGCTCAGCCAAGAAATACGCCATCCACTAAGAAAGACAGTGACTAAGTTAGAAGCCAAGAGGGAAGAACTTGTCTGATCTACCTTTTTATCAAGAATTGAGTGTATGATCTGTAATGCTTTTATTCCCATCTCCGTAAGAATTCTTAATGCACTAGATGCTCTGCTTTCCCTGAAGCTGTATTATAAAACGAAATGCTAACAAGAAATTAACATGAAATATTAGCAATGATCACGCTAAATGGAAATGTTAAAGCTCCATCTGAAACTGAGTTGAGCTTTATTTGTGGCACAGCTATAGCAGAAGCATCGTGAATATGAGAATAAACTTTTTAGCATTTTGGTCAAGACTGTGGCTCTAAGTGATGCTTGCCATGCTGGCTTGTATTCATTTTCACCCAGAGTTGGAGTCCACGCTGAGATGGACTTAGTCTCACCCTGGGACAACCTGGGTTGCTAAAACAGAGCCCCACTTGTCCACCTACAAAAGGGATTCCATTGTTGGTCTTAAGTAGGAAAAGAGAAATGTAGGAAGAGAAAGGAAAAAATCCCAGCTACTGTTCTCCAAAAGAGACTGATAAATGGCGGAGTGGCAAATAAATGTCTTGACTGTGGAAGAAATTCATTCTCACAGGTTAAGGTTTGTCAAAGACCTTTAAATGTCATCTTCAATAGATGAATTTCTCTCCTAAAGGGATCCAAATATGCTAAGAACAAGTAAATGAGTGAAAAATTTGATTAATGAGCTGGCACTTCTGTGCTTTTTGCTTAATTTTCAGGATCTTTTTGTTACTTGTTAGAAATACTGTTTTGCCTACTCTGCTCTCTGTTTTATCTAGATACAGTCTGATCTATTCTGCAGCATAGACCACCTGGCCCATGTCTGGGTGGGCCAGATTCCCCACTCAGGAGGTTAATCAGCATGTTTAAGTACTAAAAATAGACTTGGAATAGCAAGAGTTTCCTAGGGGCAATCTTCAGGATTGTCTGAAATTCGCACTTGAAGATATCCTGCCTATTGTCTCAAACCAAGTCATTGTCTCTTCTATACAGCAGAAAATAGTCGAGGAGTTTCTGGACTGCTCAGGCAGGTAATGACCAAAGTACAGTGAGTGTGTACAAAGGTACAACTCTGATGCCCAGCTACACCACAAGTTTAACCAAAAAAAATATATCCTTATATCCCATTTATAACTGAGTAGCTTTTGCTGTATTAGTAAATTTCTAGATTTTTGTCGTGTTTTTCCGTTTATTTGTTTTGTTCACCTTCAAGCATAGTCCACATTAACTGTCAGCACAGATGACTCACCTGCTATTCTCAGTGATTCCCTTTTTGCTCTATGAAAACAGACAGAAACTGTGATTTGTTCTGCACAAGAGGCACCAGCCTATCAGTTGGCATCTCGGAAAGAACACTTTCTTTATTATTATTACTATTTTTTAAGTAATAGTCATCAGTTTCTATAGAACTTCGGTTGGAGGTGAAGAAGATGCATAGGATTAGCTTGTAGATGTACATTACTTTGAATTTGATCTTCATGTTGGATACTGGAGTAGAAAAAGTAAGCTCTAGCTTGCCAGTGTGGTCAGCCTTGAATCAGCATCTCAACATAAGAAAGTAGGTAAGTAGCTTCAAAGTTAGAGGAGTAATATTTGTAGACTACTTACAGAAGCATTTTTTTGGCTTATGAGAAAAACAAAAATGTTTATGTTCTAACACTCTGGTAATTGATTTATTCTTGCTCCAGCGACATATCTAGGATGCGGCTGCCTGCGAGGATTGTAAGCTTCCTGCAATTTTCTAGTGCAGGGATAGCCTGTCACCAAAATGTACTTAGCATTAGCTAGCATTTCAAAGGCTGGCATGTACTAACTGTGCCCCAAAGAGCTAGTACTCAAAGGCTTCACCCTCAGTGATGTACAAACCAGTCCAGACAGATGTTGGAGGACAAAAGCAGTGTTTCTTTAAATGGTGTTTTGACAGAAGGGCCTTCAGAGCTCTCAGGCTTTGTGCATGTGCTTTGTTGGACCTGATGCTCTCTCTGTGTAGACTCCCCATATCTCAGCTGCTCTTTCAGACAGGCAGAGGATGCAAATAGGTCTTGCCTTATGCTGACCTTGAAATCTCTCTTAGAAAGACTTTGATGTTGCTGGCCAGAAGAGTAGCTAGAATTCACAGATGCCCTGTACCAAAGGCTTGAGAATGCGATGTAAGGTCTAGGGAATGGCCTGCATTTTAGAGCACTTACTTTGAAAGTATTCCCTTGGACGGCATAAGAAAGCCATTACACAGAGTCTGACAGAGGCTTTTCCGAAGCCAACCCCCTCTGCTGATCATTATTTCAGGCCTATTTCCCCAGGAAATTCTCCTATATTTTTATTCATGGTGTTTGTTTCATTTGTTGTCATTCTACCTTGTTGTGTCAAGGCCACACAAAGGAGACTTGGCCAGGAAAAGTATCTTTTTCTCATTCTATGTGTGTGTGCATGTGCACACATGTGTGAGTATTACTGGAAGAAATGGCAATTTACCACTCTGTCCCTGCCATAAGTAGGATCTGTCCTCAGGTATTGGATTATTGTTTCCAAAACTCAAGATGACTTCCTGATCAGAACAAACTTTTGCTTTCGATAATATAATCAACTCCAGCATTAGCATAAGTCACCAGTTAAGGCAAAAATCTATTATTATTTATATGTTATTTGTGCCAAAAATTAAAATAATCATAGAATCATAGAATCGTTAAGGTTGGAAGGGACCTCTAGAGATCATCTAGTCCAACACCCCTGCACACGCAGGGCCACCTAGAGCACGCGGCACAGGACTGTGTCCAAGCGGGTCTTGAAGATCTCTGGAGAAGGAGACTCCACAACCTCTCTGGGCAGCCTGTTCCAGTGCTCTGTCACCCTCACTGTCAGGAAATTTTTCCTAATTCCCATTCTTTTACTCGGATTTGTCTTTAATTAGGAACTGAGAACAGATTTAGGGAAGATTTGGATTATAAAACCTCTCAAAATTTTTCAAATGGGAAATCATATAATATCCATCGTCACCTGCTCAGTATTTGTAGTAATTAAAAATTTTACCATAACTAGGTCTCATTACTTGTAACTGAATTGTCAGGTAAAGTCACCTCTGTCTTTACCAATATTTATTGCTTTGGAGAAATCTAAAACTGTTTATTAAACAAGGACTGTAGGAAGGGTGTTCATTTTATGAGTTGTACTATTGAATATCTACATCTTACACTGGCATGGCTTCTGCTTTGGAAGAACGAGAACTTCAAATAGAAGATAAATGAGCAATGTGTGACAAATGCTGAAATAGCTTGTTCCTATTTCTCTCCCCATTTTCACGGTTCCTTCTCAGGGACCTCATTTCCCCATCCTCATTTATTAGTATGGGTACTATGTGAAAAGTGTACTTGCGAGGTGAAGGTATATAATATTTTGCACACACTGATTGGAAACTCTGAAATAGCAGGGCATCAAACATGCTAGATTTCAATAGCCATTTGGAGTCTGAGGGAATACTTCTTTTGCAACATTCATTTAGCTTTGAGAGGGCTGTATTGCAGATTAAAAACAACATCAACAGAAACAAAAAAAAAACCCCAACAAAATCTTATATGGCATTAAACCCTCAGTAAATTTCAGTGGCATAAGTGGTCTATCATCTTGTGTATTTTCCCCAAGAAGACTTTGTAGTAAATAATAAACTGGTTAAATTTGTGCTGTATCCATTTTTGCTGGCTCCATTTCTCTGTAGTATACTTTACAAAGCCATGGAGTGTAGATCCTCAACCATATTCTCTGTGCAAACTTGAGCCATTTTTTCTATTTTTAATAGAATTTTGAAAGGGCTCCTGAGAGTGGATTTGAACCTATTAATATGCTCTATTTTCTTTTAAATGAATAACATTTTTGAGTGCTAGGGTTAATGAAAATTGTGTGGGAAGACCCTAACTCATATTTTTTCCTGTTGATTTTTGTGATATACTGACTAAAATGTTATTTGAGAACATGACCAGTAAAGAGAGATTTGCTTGAAGTTAAAATTTTCTAAAAATATCCTTTCTAAAAGAAAAATTTTTAAAGATAGAACATCAACAAGACCGATGACAATCCTCATTAACAGAAACACAGGAAATGACTGTTAACGTTGCAATACTCATCCTTGAGCAACAGGGGGACAGGAGAAATGAGAACCACCTGGAAACCGCCTTGGGATCTGGTCAAACTTTGAATTCTGCTCCGAGACTACTTTTCACACTGTCAGTGAATAGAAAGAGGTAATCTGTTTTTTTTTCAGTGTGTTACTAAAAGCGGCAGTGGGATTCCATTAAAAAACAAATGTACCTTTCTGATGCTTCCAGCCTGAATCCTGCTTTTTAGTGAACTAAGATTATCTTTAATATCATTCCTGTAGCAGTATGTGCTAAAGACAGATGATAGGAAAGATCATATTTTTAATAAACTGTCTTTCTGAAAATCTCCTTGCTTGTTAATATTATAAGAAAAATCAATTATTAGTAAATATTTTGTGTACTTTTCACTTTGACAATATAGACCATTGTCTTTGGATAGATATAGCACTTGCTGCTATATCAAATGCAGTTGCTGCTTTCACTAGTGCTCCAATTTCCTTGAAAAATTTCCTTCACTTCTGTTATTGGCTTAACAAAACCCAACCCAAACTTTGTTCTTTTCCCTAAAAAAATACGGTACTTTATGTGTATGATGTAGACCAAAGTTATGATGAATTAGTTTTGCTCCAGTCTTCTCTGGACTGTAAAGCAGTTTTTTCTCCTAGCAGTATAATCTTCCCTCAAAAAAGTATTATTCTTTCTGCTTGGTTTCTGGGAGTTGGAGCACTTATTGTTCCTCCTGTGCACAGTCCAGCGAAGAAATAGTATCTGGTAAGTTCCCCACAGTTAATATTTTGGTACAGACATGTGTTTGTCATACCTTGTGCTATGAGGAATTCCAATATGATGGTCTAATGCTTCTAGTTAAATGTTCAGTTTTGGCAAGGCAGCTTAGAAACTGGTAGCCTTAAAAATAGAGTCAATAGACAGATTTGGATATTGCTGAGTCTGTGATAGGGCTCGATAGACTAGTGTTCTACACTAGAATTTGATCTGACAGTTCCACACTGCTTGATCTGACAGTTAATGGTTCATATTGGCTTCTGCTTCTGCAGCTCTAAGTTAGTTTGAAAGATTAAAGAAGAACTAGAATGGATGTATTTTTGTATCTGATATGTATAAGACATGAACAAAAAGCACCTGTGCAAATGTGTGAAAGGGAGTAAGAAATCAGATTATTGGCAAGCCAATTACAGTTGCTATGTTGAGGGCAAGGCTAAAAGATTAGAGTGAAGTCTTACCTCAGGAAGGTCAGCTGCTGACTACGCTGAACTTCTACATGCTTCTACTGACAACCTCTTTGATTGACATTTTCCTACAATTCAGTTAGTTATGGCTTTTAATTGTGCAACTTTTATATCATTCATCATTTTCCCTTTTGATCTGTGTGTCTCTCCTAAGCAGTGTGCAAAGCATAGTGGAAAAAATGGTACAAGGGATATTGTGCCAGCCCATGGAGGAGAGTGTCATGGCACGTAACTGCTCTGTACAGGATGCTGCCAGTCAACTGTGGTATTGATCAAATTTATGGAAAGAATCGGGATTCTTACAGAAGGCAGTGGAAAGTCTCTTTTTGTAGGGGACTTTTTCCGTGCCTGCAGCAATTCACTGGGAGCCTGTGCATAGTCAGCCAGCACCTACTAGTTTCTGCTGAGTTCCTGCAGCTGCCCTGGGAAGCAGCTTTTCTCACTGAAAGGCCATAGTCCATGACCCAGTTTGTTGCACCATCTCCTGGCCTCCTACTGTACCACCTACAGAAGTATAAAGGGCCTGTAAAGAGTAGTGTTGAGATAGACGAATAATTGCATGCTACCACACTTCAAGAGCTCCTTGGGAAGATATGGAAAAAAACTAAAATCACATCTACTATTTGAGACCTAAGATTTACTTACTTAGCCTCTATCTAGAGTCTTAGCTTAAACAAATTGATAGTTAGAAGTGCCGTGAACATGCACATTTCAATAAATCTGGTAAGGTGAAGTTCTTAATAATGTGGTAGTGATAGGGCAAGGTCTCATACCTGATAATAGGATTATGAGTATACACTCAGATATTTATCTGTCTGGAGAGCTTAGCCCATAGACAGCACTTCAGACTATGCCTTAGTGATACAGTCTATACTACAAAGCTCTAGGAGTATGTCCTCTAAATAACTTGAGTACCGTTATAAAATGTAAGCCTTTTTTTTTCTTTAGTGCAGTTTTGCAAAAGAAGATATTTGAATCTGTCTTTGTAACTGGTTAAAACTTTTTCTGAAAAAAAAATTTTACATGTTATCTAAGACTGCAGTGATACCTGAAAAATCAGCATAACAAGGTTGCAGAGAAGGTTTTAGAGAACGCCAGAAATGAAGGCTCTTCAGAAAAAGTAGTTAGATTCCTAATCTAACCTAATCCATTTATAATTTGAATTCAGAGATTTTTCATGCCAAAATTATATTTCTTTTTCCTTTACATGCACTTACAAATAAGTCTCCTTGTCATCTTGTGCCATGTATGTGACTGATAGTCTAACAGAGTAAAGTTGTCCATTTTAATAGTAGCCTTAAGATGACAATTTACCTTTAATTTCTGTAGTACAGCCTATGCCAAACATACTAATAAAACAAGCCATTTACCTTTTAATATTTAGGAAATTTCATTGTAATTTTGATATAAAGTTGAAGGTTCAAGCTGATAGAAATGTATTAATAAATACAATTGTTAACAACTTCCACTGTCAATCACAGAAAAAGAGCACACTTCTGACTGGAGACATGAAAGAAACCCCAGAAGTAGCTGGCATCTACATTAATGCACAAGACACTACCAGGAGGTCCAGCAGGCAAGAGAGGGTACTGTCTGTTACGGGCTGTATTGTGAACGTCTTCCCAATTTATTGTCATTGTGATCTTCTCTTTTACACTTTTGCCCCTCATTTAATGTGCATGAATTCTTATGGTTGCTACTTTCCTTTTCCATATATGTGCTACCTCATGATGTCTCCTATCACTAAATTCATTCACACAATCAGATTATGATTCTGTTCTTATGATTTCCATCTTATATCTGATCATTTGTCTTACTTTAAGTCCTGTGATTTGCATGTCATGATTCTGGTAGACGTCTCTGTATATTTTATCCTTGGGCTTAATCAAGTATTGCCCCCAAAAATCCCTTTAAATTGGATGATGTTAGCTAACTATAAAATTCATACAGTCCTATACTTCATATCTGATCTGTTTTCCCCTTTCTTTGTCTTTCTCTGAACTTGTGATCTGTTAGGCAACCTGTTTCATTAGCTTTCTCTATTTGAACTGTTGTTAAAATACTCTCTAAGCTATCTTCTGTCTTTCTAGCTATTGTATCCCGACCTGTTATTAATATTTGGTAAAAATAACTTACTCTTTCATAACTTGTCTGTAGTATCCTCAGAAGTGAAGAAAAGGGAAGAAAAATAACAGAAAAAAGGACTACTTAACTTTTTATGTCTTGAAAGTGCATGCTCTGCCCCTTGAGCTTACAGCAAAAATATCTACAAAAATATCAGTTCTCCTTGGAGAAAGAGATGGCAAATAAAAGTATTTCTGACTGTTTCTTGGGTGATTCAGTGCTCCATAACATCAAGGCTGTGTTCGAACTTATTGTTTGAAGTACTTGGGCCAATGCCAACAAAGTTACTATTACCATCTTTCAGGGAAACAAGCCATCTTCCACAACCCAGAGCTCATGATATGTGGAGGGAGGGGGAAGGATACAAATCTTTTTCTTTAATTCTGCATTTTGTCTTTTGGCTTTTTTTTTCTTTCCAGAATTCAGAATGGTAGGATCAGAACAATCAGGTGCTGTTTCCCCCATGGGGGCAGAGAAAAGATGAAAGAGCAGAGACGAATTTCAAAGTATTTATATGTTGATTTCAGATTTGTCTTCACCTGCTGAGAGTTCAGGGTTGGCACAGCAAAAGTTGCATAGAAAGGGATTTGCTTATATTCTCTCCCATTTTGGGGCATGAGATTCTTCACAGTTTTCTTGTCCACTTCTTGTTACCTCAAAATGCAAGCAAAAAAACCCAAATTTTGGGGGGGAATTGCTGCTGGGCTTTACAAAGTAGCTCTCCTGATGGCTACCTACTGGCATGAACAATGATTTATGGGCACAGAGGCATCAACTTCATTCAAGCTAAGAGCACCAGTTGATATTATAGTTATGAAAACAGATTTCCAAGCTAAGACACTTGACAGCTTAGTACTTCCACCTTCATCATATTTCCAAATTCATCACACATTTATAAGGAGAATAATAATGATAGGACCTAAATATGAACTTAAGCAAAAAAGAGAGAAACCTTTTCCCTCACGTGATGTCTCTATGTGTATCTTGCACAGCTTGAAATCCCAGGCTTTCTTCAACAATTCCCTTTGGAAAGGGACCTCTTTGAAAGCTATTATTAAGGACTGACTTAGAGCAGTGAAGCCTATTTTAAGTCAAGAAAAAGGGCACAGAAATATTCCCTGCTCTTCCCAGGATTAAACAAAGGTATAAAAAAGGGCAAAAATGTTAGTTCTTTCCTCACAGTTTACAGTTATGAGTCAACTAGTTCACAAACTGGACCTGTAAGATTTACTGTGGGCTATTACATGGAGGCTGCCATTCCTTTGTGATTATTATATTTTCTATTTCATGCCTTCCTAGTTATGTTTGGATTCATTAAACATGAAGCCTACACAGCTAAGCCTGAAATGACTGTGCTGAAAGTGGTGTCGCTAATTGCTATTACTGTTGCTAATGGCTAAAGAAAGACTGGTAGGCTCAAAGGAGAAAAAGGAAATTGGATATTTTAACCAGACTAATGCAGATTAAAACACAGCTAATAAGTCTCATGTGAAAAGCTTACATTTAAATTAGAAATGCCATTTTCTTGCGGAAATTAACATTCAATTTAAAGGCTTGTTTGTTTGTCACTTTCCATAATGACACTAAGACTGTATTTTAGGTTAGTCACAATAATAGTAGAAGAAAAAATCTTTAATGAAAGACTTTTTCTGTGTAAAGAGCCTTCACATTTATATCTATTAAGATAATACAGCTTACAACATTAAAATATTTTTACAGTATTGAAAATGTTTCTGTTGACTTTTGTGAGTATGTCTAACTGCATGCTATGGGTCATTCTTTCAGATTTCCTTGCCCTTTACATGTAGAAATAATAGTATTAATTTGGCTGGTGATCATACTTATTGTGTGAGTTGACTTTTCTGATTGTGTTAGTTTATGGGGAACTCTCTGTATTAGCAAGAACTTCATTACTCTGTATCATTCATTATTGTATGATTTGTTGCTTATGTGGAAGAAATTATCGGTGATGTTATTTATAGGATTTTAGAAACAAATCCACCGGGAAACAAAGCCCATGGTACTTTGACGGAGGGACAGTAAGAGCTGTTTAGAAAACATTCCTGAGGGCAAGTTTTATATCATCAGAACTGTTACTTCAGACATTGCCAAATATCAATGCTTAAAATGTCCACAGGGATATATTTTCCCTTGGAAGAACAACAGAAGACTA
Organism: Crypturellus undulatus; assembly: GCA_013389825.1. Lineage (NCBI taxonomy): Eukaryota > Metazoa > Chordata > Aves > Tinamiformes > Tinamidae > Crypturellus > Crypturellus undulatus. The sequence goes on along the minus strand of VWPW01006762.1, from coordinate 238,307 downwards.
ATCCCTGAGGACTGACTTTCTGAGAACTCCTGGTGACTCCCAAAGAGCTTGTTTCCCTGAGGAAAACACAATTACAGCAGTACTCTGTTTGAAACCTTTAGAAGCATTTACAAGCGTTCCTCTTAATGCACTAATTGTGGCTTAAGATACTTCAGAATAGTGTAATAAGTTGGTGGTAGATAGAATACAGGAAAAGTGAATCAGTTTGAGGAAGACTTGCATTAACAGCTAATTCTAATCAGCTGTTAATTCTACCTTGCTTTCAGAATACATGAGATGATTAGTTCAAAACATCAGGTATACTCAGGAACATATTCATGTGAGAAAAAAATATATACCTTCACCAATATTTATATGCTCTACAGTGCGGACTGGTCATTTGAAAATCAAAGGCACATGCTCTTTCCTGTTCTTTTATGATGCTCTATGAGTCTTATAGCTGGGCATTTTTCCACTGTAGAGCACACTCAGCTGATAAATGTGCCTTACCTCTGAAAATGTTCTGGCTGTACTTGGTTGGCAGGTGGACAGTTGGCCAAATAGAAAGCTATTTCACAGCTGAAGATCTCAGTTGCAAAGTTACAACAAGTTCCTCTGCTGCACTCCTTGTAGATGAAAGGAACTGGGATCAGAATTCACATGGAGTATTTTACACTATTAATGTTGCTACAGGAAACTGAATGGGCACAGAGCCTTCAAAAGCATTCTGCTTACAATTTCTTGTTTCAGCAGATGATCAATGTACAAAGCAAAACAATGAAAAATATCTTTTCCTTGTAAATGCACACTGCTAGAGTAATCCTAAGCATTTCAAAGACACGGCACAACTGTCTGATAAATAAAAATAAAAAAACAAGTTGCAATGGAGTCACAATATTAGCAGAATGGGTGATGGTAAAACATATCCCACTGATACTCTGTATTCTGTGTGATATTAGTTAACTACCCAATAAAACATCTGATTAAGTCAGAAGAAATTAACAAAGTAGGAAAGACTGAGGGATCTTTTCCTTGTTTGAGGAAAAAAGTGTTTGAGGTAGCCCAAGAAAGCACCTTAGGAGGCTGAGGGACACCATTAGCAATTATATTGAATGTGGAATCTAATTTTAAGCATTAGAAATAAACATGGAAAAAATAACAAGAGCTTCTACACAAGCAAAAAAATCAAGATTCCTATGGTAGATTTCCCTTCAGAAAAAAGGTGAAAATGAAGATATAGGGAAACTACAAGCAACAGGAAAACTGCAGTAGTGGAAATACAGTATAACTGAGTGAGTCAATGGCTGGCTTAGCCCCCTAATTGTTGCCTTCCACTCCTGGTGAACTTGGGCTCATATATTTATTCCTAGAAGGTGCTACACGCTTAGATGACTTGTGTGAAATTAGTCAATATCCAATCTAGATGTGTGTGTGTGTGTGTATTACATGAGATGATAAACTCTCTGAGGGACAAAACGTTAACTCTGGCTTGATGATCTGCTACTTTAGTTTTTGGATAACCATAAGGTCAGGTCATATCTCACTATGTAGGAGCATAGCTGGGGGCTTATGGTCTGCCTGCAATACATTGTCATCTCTCTGTTTGAAGGAAGGATAGAAGGAGAGCGAATGATATCCAGACAGGTCTATTTATCCTTTAAGATCCAGGGGACAAGCTGGGTTGATCTCATTGGACATGCTGCATAACTGAAAGTGAACATCAGAGCACTCTATTTGCAAAGCAATCACTTTGGAATATGTCTATTTCATTTAAAACAATAATGAAAAAGGACATCTTACAATTTTTCTGACTCTTGAGACTATATATATTTCTCTTCTCTGACTTATACTAGTACATTCATTACTCTTGTAATTAAGACTGCTCCAGGCAGTCCAGTTTTTTAAGTATAGATAATGCACCATACACACAAGTTAATAAGACGTAATTACCATAATCCTGCCTTTTAAAAAAGTCTTTCTGTTTTCATTGGATACATCCTGAAACTCTCATGTGTCTTCCAAAAGTAGTTATTCTATTTTCTGCTTGTCTTTTTTTCCACAGATTTGATATCTGATATATTGATATATTTGAGAGATGAATCATGAGTTTACTGCCATTAGAAGTGGAAATAAATGAAAATAAAAGCTACTTCCTACTGCTCCCTGAATGTTCAAGGGTCACTCAGAAAGACTCTAGAAGAGTATTATTCTCTTTGTCTACCAAATTATTGACATGCTACAAACCGGATTCCAGCTGAAGGTAGTTTTATTATTTGTACCCTTCTAGAAGTTTTCCCCCTTTTTATTTATGTATGAGCTCAGATCATCTTTCCCTGTGAGTTAGAATTTATTCGCTATATGATCAGATAACCAAAAAAAAAAAAAAGTGAAATGAGCTAGATTAGTTCTCTTGTAATCAATTTTTTTCTCTGCATACAACTGCTGAAAGCATCAGGACTTTTTAAAAATCTTTTATCACACATAGCTTTGGTTCAGGAAAAGTCATTTTTCTCTTTACATGCAATAACAATCCTCATTCCTGACAAACTGTTCTCTTCCAGAGAAGATGCAGTGAAATGAAACTATTATTGCTTAGGAAATGAACTAAAATTTTTGTATCAGAGGAGATTGGTTCTACACAGAAAACAAGAGAGAGTTTGTTACTTGACAGTAGCAGGTCTGCATCAGAACTGAGGAAGGGTAAAATCAAGCAGAAATAAAAAGTCAAGTGATATTTTTTGATCATCTTGAAACTACTTGCATCATTTTGATTGCAATCAGACAACAGCAGATGATATTTTTTAGTGTTTGATTTATGAAGGAAGTAACAAAATATTTTCACATCTTAAGAGACTGTCCATATCTCACTTCTGCTTAGGAAAAATCTTGAGAAGGTTTTCCTTTTTAAAAAAAATTCTGTTTCACTAGAGCATTCGGGATTCTTGCATAGGCTGTTCTTCTCTTATTGACGTTACTTTCATGTTAAAGGTGCTCCTAGCTCTAACACTGCAGTTCAAGCGGTCTGTTATGCAGTGTTTGCACTATGAGGTGTGAGCACCATTCCTCCTTCCATATGAAGAATTGTGCAAGTATTATATATAAACTCTGTTGATGCTATTAAATGTCTCTGTTTTGCAAAATGTAGAAAGGAAAAAAAAAGAATTGCATTGTTACGTTGTTATAAAAAAGCTAGTGTATTATGCAGAATTGGTACAGGGATATGGTTTGTTATTTAGAAAAGAAAATGGAGACATGAAATTTTTATTATTTTGGAATGGATAAGTTGTTATCCAGAATTGCTTTGATTAGTGAGGAAATACAAGATTAATTTGCAATAACAATTATAAGTACTAGAGTGAACTTCGCAAGAGAAGTTTATGAAGCTAATAAGAATCAATCACATTGGTTAATATATTATGTTCTACAAAATGAAGTCAAGGCATACTTTCTGCTGAGTTCTAGGTTTTCCATTTGGATATTATTTCCATTTCTAATCAGGTCTCCCTCTCCACTTGTTACCTCTCCCCTATCCTCTATTCAAGCTTGACTCAGCTTCTTCCCATGCCATGCCCGTCCATACAGTTCTCGACGTTGATCCCATTAAGCCCAGCCTCTGTCTCTGGTTCCTCTCTAATCTACCTGTACAGCAGCTCCCTGTGTAAAAAGCTCTTTTCTCCCTGTTTCTGTTTCAGAATGAGTGCAGAAGGCAGTGTGAGAGAAAGGGAAGAGAAGGGAGAAAGATCTGCAGACTTAAGGCAGAACACAAGGGGAAGGACTGAAGATTCATACCATTAACAGGAAGAGGCAAATCTGTGTGACTGGGAACTCCTTGCTAAAAACTGACAAGCCTATCAACAGACCAGCTCCACCAAATAGAATGGGGTGTTATCTGTCAGAGTCAGAAACAAAACAATATGAGGCTTGAAATGCTGAAATAGATCCTGGATCCAGGATGACATGGCAGAAAGGAGAAGTCGGAAAAAAAAAAAAAAGTGATACTCAGAATACACCCAATTTCTAGTGAAGGTCTATGAGGAACAGTAAATGACTGAAGGTTGGTTCTATAAAGGTCTGCAAGTGCTCAATTACTAGAATTTACCGAATGCTTCCTGAAGGATGACTACTCAGGACAGGTATTTTCCAGAAATTGGACAGATGATTAAAAAAATAAGCCATTAAAATGTGCCTTCAGATACACAGAAGCTGTCATAGTTTTTCCTCCAGTTGTTTTCCCCTTTCTTGAGCAAGTCACCACAAGTGTGAGAGAGTTGCTCAAGAAAGGGGAAATTAGAGAAAAACTAGGGCCTAAGAGAAGTTATGGCATTACAGAGACTTGCTTGAGGTCACTTCCAAGATGGTTGGTATGTAGGGAATCTACTTCTCCACGATTCCCTTGGCAACACAAGCTGCCCTCCTAGCATATATTAATAAGAGCAAACGAAGAGTGGAGCAGAATAGAGACACCATGGCCAAACTTTGTGGCTTCCCTGTGGAGGTGGTAACCTGATGATGCCATGCAGCTGATGAGTGAATGGAGAGTGGAGCAAAGCGAGGACACCGTGGCCAAATTTTGTGGTACTCCCTGCAGAGGTGGCAACCTGGTTGTACCATGCAGCTGGTGATAAGCCACATAGTACAGTAAGATATCTGGTGCTGGGCCAATAATGGCGGCAGATCAGTCCCTTCTGATGGACTTTGCTCAAAATTCTCCTCATTCTAATCTCATTATAATACCAATACACACTCCCATCCTAGAAGTTACCCGCTTCCAAGGAACAAACACTCTTCACTGAGCCTGCTCTCTAGATTTTCAATTAACTTGGGAGACTTTTTAAACCAATCAATAATGAAAGTAAATACGACTAGAGTCACTCAAGCTCCACTTAAATGTAAAAGAAAATACATAAAAGGTGAACTAAGGAGGGATAGAGTAGGAAGAAGGAACTGGGAAAGGAGGAAGAGGAACTAAGGAAGAAGAAGGAAGGAAGAGGAGAGAGGGGAAACTTCCGGATCAGTCGACAGGCTGAACCCCTTTCCTCCGCTCCAGTCAGGACGCCGCCTGAGGAGACTCCTCGAGGTTGAGAGCCCTCCCCCATCTTCTGGGGTGAGTGATGATTGCACGTTGTACACTAGGCACTAGCTAAGAACCCCTCACTGCAGTAGAGAATTTCCGGTACTGACATCCGAAACCTGTTCTTGCACTCGAATAAATCGTGCCATTTGTGAACTGAATTACAGTTCACAAATTANATCCGAAACCTGTTTTCTAAATGTTGCACTCGAATAAATCATGCTATTCATGAACTGAATTACTTGCTCTGAATCAGACAAAACAGTCGAGAGGCTGCTCGTGAACCCGATACTGCCAGAGTTGGGCCTATAGCTGATCATACTATCTGTGAACTCGATTCGCTGTTTGGAAGGTGGTTGGACCTACAACTGGCAGACTGTTTGTGAAGCCGATAATGCNAATTACTCTGAATCAGACAAAACAGTCGAGAGGCTGCTCGTGAACCCGATACTGCCAGAGTTGGGCCTATAGCTGATCATACTATCTGTGAACTCGATTTGCTGTTTGGAAGGTGATCGGACCTACAACTGGCAGACTGTGAAGTCGATAATGCCAGAGTCTGGCTTATAGTTACCAGAGTATTTGGTATCCCTATGATACCAAAGAGATGAGTCCAGCTGCCCGCAGTTCCTCTAACTTTTGAGGCTGGTCTGGAACTCAAGGAGATTCATCTCTTAACAAATTTGTCCCCTCTCCTCCAATCAAACCACAACACCAAGTGGTCAAATTAAGACATTTTAGGTGGGAATACATACTGAAACTCTGGAAAATATTTTTTTGTTTGTTTTCCAAATGAGTATGGTAATTTGAAAATAACAGCTTTTGAGCAAGATAGAGGGATACCTCCAGTTTTATGTAGTGAATCTTCCAGCTGCTAGACCACTGACTGAGATGAAAATATGGACAAGCAACTCAGCCTTGGCAGCAGATGCTTGATAGAACCCTAAGGGAAAATGTGTCCTTCTCTCTCCTCTCCTCAGGGATATATTTCCATGTGGATACAAACTCAGCCTAGTATGTGCAGGTGATTTACAATTTACATGCATTCCATAACTGTCATCAAATAATCCACTTCTTTCATAGGAAGCAGTTACACTTAAACATAATGCGAGTGATAGCATTCACTTGAAAGTAAAAATACTGACAGTAATGTTGAGCCCAAAATGGTAGAGTGACATTTTCCTTCTGAAATAGAGGATGTTTCTCCCCTTGGAAACAAAGGGGGTTACATCTGGGAGATGCTAAGGCAAAGGCATGCAACACATTTTGAAGCAAGCGCAAATGAATTTGGCTTCTGGAATTGAACCAAGAGCTGTTTTTGCTGGAAAGGTGGTGATCGTGGTGCTCTTTCTTGTGCTATTGTCTAAATATCTGACAGCAGAAGGGCTGTTTTCAGCCAAGTATTTGCTGACTGTTTTGAAGAGCTGCTACAGCACTTCAGTACACCATCCCTCCATGAGCAGTAACTCTGACTCGTAATGTGTTNCTCCCCTTGGAAACAAAGGGGGTTACATCTGGGAGATGCTAAGGCAAAGGCATGCAACACATTTTGAAGCAAGCGCAAATGAATTTGGCTTCTGGAATTGAACCAAGAGCTGTTTTTGCTGGAAAGGTGGTGATCGTTGTGCTCTTTCTTGTGCTATTGTCTAAATATCTGACAGCAGAAGGGCTGTTTTCAGCCAAGTATTTGCTGACTGTTTTGAATAGCCACTAAGTCTGACTCATAATGTGTTTGTCTGACAAACAAGTTTGTTTAACTGAGCCACCGCTGAACCAGGGCTGATGATTCCTACTTCACAACGTAGACTCCTAGCAGATCTATCCATCACTGTTTTATTTTTGCCAGGGCTGTTTTTGGCCTTAGACCCACCTGTGCTAAGATGAGAAGCAACAAGTGTGAACGCTATATTTGCAGATCTCCTGACAGGCAACAGGTCTGTCTCAGAAACTTCAGGAAGAAAAAGATTTGTCACCTATAGATAAATCTAATGGAGAGAGCACTGAGAGCATCAATATTGGTGTTTTAGTTCAAAGCAGCATTCCAGTTTTGAAGCAATTTCCCTGATGGTCCCCTGCTATGTGTCAACTTGGTTCAAAGAAATGTTTTACTGTGCATGAGATAGAGTCCTTCTTGAGGAAAACTAAATTAGGATGCCAATCCAGATGTAGGCTCATCGTCTCTTGTAGATACAGGGGTCTGATGGATGGTCCTCTACATGTGAGAAAACTCATTCCAGATCAAACTACAGTCTTAGAAAAATTCTTGAATTAATCCTAAATATAAATGTAGGAGCATTGCTCACTATACTTGCTAAAGCACATATTATTGTGACTCTTCCTCTTTTTTTTTTTGTATCGGCTAATGGAGTCTATGACATATAGTACTCAGTATGGGGCTTGTGATGCATATGGATATTTTCAAATTGCAGGGAGATGAAGGCTGTATGCGTGCTTCCTAGAACACCATAATGGCCACCTTCTAAGTTCTTCCTCAGTTCCACAAGGAATAAAATTTGGATGTTTGTGTACATGCTAGCCAAGTGTGACTGTACCAAAGCTACCATGTAGTTTTTATTTGGATTTCAGCCTTTCAATACCATTTGCTCCTTGCTCTTCAAAGAGTTGCATCTCCGTACAGCAAGGAAGAAGGCCATATGGGATGTGACGATTTTATCAATCGATGTCTTTCTCTAAGGTTGTTTGATCCTATACCAGGACAGTTCCAGCTTCATAAGGTTCACCTCTGTACAGCATTTGTCCTTGTTATGGGTGACCTGAATACTAAGAAATGGAGGAACACACTATTTGCTGTTGTGCCTAGTTAAGGAACTTGGGCCTAAATCTCTGTCTCAGTTTTGTGTTCAACCAGCAGGTTAAACCACAGTTTCCCTTGTTTACCAAAAGTAATCCTGAACTCGAACAGTGTTTTCCAAGAAAATTGCACCTTCCCTTGAGAATTTAGATCCCGACAAGCTTGTTGTTTCCAGAGGGAGAATTCCTGGGCACCTCTCAGTCCACAGTCCACTCAGTCCACTTCCCTCTCCTGCGACAGCAGCAATAAGCTAAACCCCACTAGATCAGCATTTTCTAGATACCGAAAGTCTCTAGATACAGCAGTCTCTTTAAAAGAACACATTATTATATCCCTTCTCTAGTGTTTTATGGATCCTATTGTGGCTATCAATCATACCTCTGTAGTTTTTTTCCTGTCCTTTTAATACGAAATTGTGTCACCATTATAGACATTCCTTGTATTTGGATTAATTTTATCATTAGGAGCCTTCATATATATTTCATGATTTTCAACAATCTTTCATAAAGTATTCACTTTATGCTTGATTGCTTTCTTAATCAATAAAACAGCTAGATTGGATGTCTGCTGATAGTGTTCTACTCTTCTCTGAACTATCCAGGCCCGAACACTTCCTGCACTTTATTTCTTTCTGGTCTTATAATTGCAATTAAACCTTTACCTTTTGGGCAGTACATGGGATCATGGTATATTATTTCTCCTGGAAGGAGACCTGCTGACCCAACTTCGGTATTTCTCTGGAATAGCTGGTTTATTTTTAAAAGAATATGTACAAAATTCTGAATGCAGTGAAAGCTGTTTGCTTTTTTCTTATGCACATTTTCCAAAGTTGTCTTTTGTATATTCTGCCTCTGTTCCTTGCAGAATTTCAATTATTGGGGAGCTAAACATGTGACAGTGCCCTCATTTTATACACTGCTGCAGTGAGACCCTGTGATGCTATGGTGACTGCTTAGCTCCCATATTCCCAGTGTGATTGCATCTGCCTTTGTCTTGTCAGGGTCACCTCGACAATGGTCTGTCACTCTATACTACTTGCAAACACAGAAGCTGTGTGCTGCTGAATCACTCAATGTAGATATGAACCAGCTCAGGCCATGGTGTGTGGTCATATTTCACATGGGCATTAGGAAATTAAAAAGAAAGATTCCTGATTCACTTCCACCAATGTGGTTTAGCCTTGAATGGACTTAATTGAGTGTTTGTTGCCTTGAGTGGCTGCTTCCCACAGCTTTTACTTATTGCTGTATAAAGGGGCACTTAATTGCCCCTCTCAATATGTCTAGGGATAGTATAGGTGGTCTACCTGTGGAATTAAAATCTCTGTTCACCTGCACAAAGGCTCACTTGATGAAAACCATGAATGTCTTTCAACGAAATTCCTTCAGCTCAGTTTTGCCATTGTCTACATGGAGTTATAAATGTTGATAGCCTACACAATGCATCTGTAAGACCAAAAAGCTAGAATAACAGCAAAATTCCTCATAATGACTAAAATTGTTACAAGAGCTTCTCAAAAAAAAGATTATACTGGTGGAAGAAAAGGCCATATGTCCATATAGTGACTGAATTTAACATTCCTGCACCAAGCATGCCTGTATCTGAGCAAAGTTGAAGTTTATTTATTTCAGACAAAGTCTCCCATGTCAAGCATTTCTTATGCCAGATTCTCTTCCTATATATTTATTTTTTCACCAAAATTCTGCTCCCTGACTTTTTTTCTTTTTTTTTTTTTTTTTGTAGATATCCTATTTGTTTTGAGTGGCTCTAAATTTAAAACTTGCTGTACTTGTGTTGGTTTCACCAGGGCGTGCCTGGACTTCCTGACATCCTTCTGCCTTATATCATCTGCTACAGAACATCCAGAACAAAATTTGAGATCTCAGATTTCCCCAAAGAGATTATGAGTAGAAAAAGAGGATGTGTCCAGGAAATTCCAAACTCAAGAGCATGAATCCATCCATATCTACACTGTGTGAACTTTCTGTCTGGAGGGATGCTGTCTGCTATAGGAACTGTGCTCTGTGTGAGCAAGCTTACTTGTTCCTGTCCTTAAAATGATGTGCTACGAGTATTTCTGCATCTAATCTGGAAGTCATCACGTCTACTTAATACTTGGCCTTCTGAGATGAAAAGGGTGTTTATTTCATGCTCCCTGTTATCTGTAGTCTGTCCAAAGGAGGCTAAGAACTAACTGAGAACTGACCTGTGGAACTTGGCAGATGAGAAGGTTTTGTAATCTTGCATTTTGATGTTGCAGTACGTTTCACTGCACTCAGCTGTGCCCGTCTGCTAGCAAAATCTCAGGGATGGTGGTAAATCAGAAGCTTATGTAACTTACTCCGTGTCAAAGGGAATCATCTGGCTATCTTGTTGCTCAATAGAGCCTAAAAAGCTCTAGCAAATCACAAATGCCGAGAGAAGAACCCATACAGGTATGAGGTAAGATTATATTTAATCGAGCTCTAAACGTATGCAATGCGATGTTTTTGAGCATTGACTAGACCCAAATTATACTGACGCCTTAAAGAGCTACACTCAAATGTGATTTATATGTATTGTGCAGAGTTCATTCTTGTTTTTGTTGATGAAAAGGCCTTCCAGAGCTGAGTAATGTTTAAAAATGACAGATGCATCATTTTGTTGAAGCAATTCTTATCTGCTTGCTAGTGCCTCCGATCTTGCTGTTTATGAACATAAAGGTACACAGATGTTATGCGCATGCCTTGCCTACTGCTTAATCATTCAGAAATATTCTGTTCCATCTAGAAGGAAGAGGGATGCACCCACTGTGCCTGTGTTCACGTGATTAGAAATAAGTATTTTTATTTGATGCAGACATCTGCAGAACCTGCGTGAATGCAAGAGCAGGTTCTGATCCTTTAAATCTATTCTAAGGCCCATGCTACGCTTTAAGATATGGTCTGGAGTTGAAAATAAAGTTTTAATCAGCATCTATCATTACTCAGACTACTACAACAGCATGTAAAAAGGAGCTGTTGCTTGTGACACTGTAATGAAAGTAAGCAGTTTGATGTCAGAAATACTGAAAGTGTTACCACTCACACATTCCTCAATACAATCCGGACTCTTTCCAATCCATGAAGTTTCCTCCTTTCCCCCACATGGTCATCCCTGCATTTTGCTATATTTGGTGTGACAGCTACCGCCTCATGTCAACTGATTCTCAGTCTTTTCAGTAGAATAAGCTGATAGCTAAGTGATGGCTAGGTAGATGCTTGGTGATGTGATATATTTAAAGCTTTTGTGGCACCTGACCTTGGCAAGAGGATGATGCAAAACTAAATTAGTTTAGGACACCATGCTAACCAAATGTTAAATAGACTGGAGCAGTTGAGAATAAGTGAATGCTGTGGCTTTGCCATACGCTCAGAGGTACTGGGAGTTCACTCACAGCCTGAGTTCAGCCTTTGTAGAAGTAGAGGTTATTCTGATCTCCGTAGAGATGCACCGTGATAAGGACTAGACTGTAGTAGGTTACAGATTACAGTGCTACAGACCTGCAACAGTCAGGAGAGGACCCAGATGGTATTTGTCTCAGCAGGAGAAAGTTCTCAGGAGGTGTAAATACTTACTCAAGCCAACTAAGTTTGGACATGCTTAGAAGGCTTGATAAAGCACCTCCTGGTGAATCTGCCGTAAAACTTACTACCTAAAAGGTCTTTCTTTGGGATTGCTATCTGATAGCATGTAATATCCAGTTTCTCCTGATGTTGAATGGCATCATACAGGTCAGTTAGGACACAGGCACAAACTCTCCCTGCTTTTGTACGCAGTCTGCATTAGCAGGTGCCTCAGTGGCTTTGCCAAGGGTCTTCCCTCTCTCATGAGCAGCGCTTCAGTAACCTGCGATGTACCATGTGAGTCTCTCAAAACGAGATACAACTAAGCTGGCTTTCCTTTATCTTCTTCTGTGACAGTTGCCTTATGGGTGACAAATTACTTAGCCCCTGCTATAATGCCCCATAGGGCCTGTAGTGGTTGAATATAGAAAAACTAAGTTTATTCCTCATGTCATAGCTGAATTATGTAAACAAATTGGTGCTAGGCCACAGTGTGTGTGCAGCACAAGAGCACAAGGACAGTCCAGTGCCCCATGATATCAATAGAAAGATTTGGACTTTCACTAGTAGCAACAAATTGTTCAGTGATTCTGATATTACATACTTTTCTGTAATGAATTAATATTATTCTATTTTGGGGAAGATAAGAGGCAAGGAAAGGATTAGGCAGAGGACAAACTGTTTTTCTGCAGGAAAAAGAAAAGTGAGGATGGAGAAATTATGAAAATGCACTTAAACAAGCTATCACAAATTTTTGTGAATTAAGTTAGTTTGATTAATTAGAATGGGTTTTATACATGTTTTCAGAGTCCTTCAGACTACTTCAGACAGTGTTTTACTGATCAGTAATAAAGATTGTTAAAACACACTTGCTAAGTGTGTTATATTATATCCTGACATTTGTTTGCTGTTTTAAAAAATTGTCCTGTCACAGAAGGACGCTAATGACTTAACAACTTAAAGCTTGCCAGTTTGTGAAACCTTGGTGTTTAATCGAGATAAATTTCCTTGTTTACATAGCTGTGTAATCAATGTGTACAGGAGAGTTATGGTCTTATGCACCTATTATCTCTGCTTTACATAAAAATTAAATTTAATCAGTGGACAAATGCATCATTTTATACAACAAGGTATCACAGGAAAAAATTAAAATTTTAATAAGAAATTTCTGCCATATTTTTATGGCATATGGGATGTTTATAGGATATAGTATAATTTTTCACAAAGCTTCATGAGTCATTCTAGCAAATCATTGACTTCATACAAAATATTTACTGGCCTGGGAAAATTTGAACATTCTCATCTATTACTAATTTGTGTACTTTACAGAAAACTGTTTATGACTGGATTTTTTTTTAAATAGTAGTAATAGATCTGTAGTGTTCTATAAATTTCCCTTTTCAAGTGAATTGTTTGTGTGGAGTTTTGAAAGGATGTATTTCTATAAACTTGATCATAAGAAAAGTCACAAACAATAAGTGAAAGACATGGCAGAGAAAGGACTGTACCATGCAGCATAAATTATTAATTGACAACTGTATGAGTACTTCTTCTGTTTTAATTAAAATATTTGTTTTGATCAACAAAGCTTCACTGCACTGCACATGCATAACAACTCTTGGCATATTTATACACTCCATGACACAGAAGATTATTTTTATTTGTAAAGCAATATTTTGATAAAGAGAGATAAAATGCTAAAGTTGGAGGAATTTCTTTTGGCAGATTGTAAATTTATTAAAAATACACCTTGGTGAAAGAATAAAGCTACCTGTGCATTTGGGCCAAGGTAGTGAATAGAAATAATAAAAATAGGAAGAGAGACTGAAGAAATTGAGACTGAAACATGTTTCTCTTGTCTAATTTCTAAATTAAATAGCCTTTCATTTCAAAACAGTTTCATTTTGAAAATTAATTGATCTTCTATGAAACTGATTTTTTAAAAGAAAATGAAACAAAACACTATAAAACTTGTTCTTTGTGGATGGTAAAAAGCAGATTATTATTATTCCTTTCTTTGTAGAGAAGAAATTGGGGGGAGTTGGGAGGCTGCAGACAGGGAACATTCGCGACTCACAGCTTTACTTACATGCTCTTATTTATGCATGCAGTCTCAGTAANTTTCATTTTGAAAATTAATTGATCTTCTATGAAACTGATTTTTTTAAAAGAAAATGAAACAAAACACTATAAAACTTTTTCTTTGTGGATGGTTAAAAGCAGATTATTATTATTCCTTTCTTTGTAGAGAAGAAATTGGGGGGAGTTGGGAGGCTGCAGACAGGTAACATTCGCGACTCACAGCTTTACTTACATGATGCTCTTATTTATGCATGCATTCTCAGTAAAACATCCTGTGGCTGAAATTCTCTTTGTGTTAAATCAATGGGAGTTCTGTCATGAACTTGAAAGGATCCATGATTTCACTCTACGTCTTTATGTCCCTAAGAAGCATTTCTGTACTTATTAAATTTAGAGAGAAAAGCTGAGTATTAGAAAGGCAGAGACCCAAGAGTAAGAATCTTTTTGGGATGGATGGTTGAGGAGGATGGTCTTCAAAAACAATTATACCTAGACATAACGCCTTTCCATTTCTTCTATGTTCCTCCCTCATACTGCTCCCTCTTGATTCATTCTCTTCCCTTAGTATTTTTCTTGGAGAGAGAGCACTCACTAACTAACTGCTGCATTGAAAAGCACCAAAAATATTCATGAGCCGTTGTATTTCTGCTGCTGCATCAAACACAGCATGAGGAAGTGGCCCAGAAAATGTTCTCTCTTTTTAATTACTCCATGCACTTCAATTCTCAAGCAGGTATTGCAAGGCAGTAATGTCCAATGGACTAGACAAACCATTCTAATAGATTCTAGAAATAACATGTTTCCTTGGAAGATACAAATTAAACTGTTTTTTGGAATGTCCTAAAACTTCTACTAGGGATTAATCTTATTATTTTATTTTTAGAGAAGAATAGGTATTGAAACTGAAATACACATTCAGTGATGAGCCCAGAAACTTCTGCGGCTGCTAGTTATTATTGCAAATATGCTAAGTATTAGTCTTCAAATGTTCAAGAACATAGTGCTATTTTATGTTTTGTGTTTTCCTGGTCAGATTTTGCACATTTAAGACTTTGCACTGTATGTGCAAATAGGATACCAGGCATTTCACAAACACATCCACATTTCTTCATGAAAGTATACATCTGAATACACTTGTGAAAATGGCTAGCCAAAAATTCAGCTATCAGTTTAAAATCCTTTAAAATGTCTATTGTGTTTAGAATTGAACTTATATTTTTTCTATCTCTCTACAAAATCTTTTTTTTTTCTACAGCTTTCTTCATCTGTGAGTAGAATACAGATTTAACACTGATTGTTTCTAAGTGCTTTAAAATACTTTAAACAAATTATTTGCTTTCAAAGCCTTGATCTTTGTTCTCAAGACCTTAAAAATGCCAAGGAAGGCAGAACTTCTTGTCATTTGTGTTCACCCACACGCATTACTAACATCCAATTTCTGGAAAATAATTCTCACTCAACCTCTTTTAATTGACAAAATAGTCAATTTCTTCTGTAATTTTCTTCACTCGTGACTTGTGAATTAAGGAGCATGACAACTCGCTATAATGACTGGACAATACTGAGCACTTTAAGAAATGACCTGTCCTTGAAATGTCCCATTCTTGCAGTATCCTGCTTTCAAGGATGACGGTGTGGATGACAGAAAAGGAGGTAATAAATTACCATGCATGTTATGCAGCTTTAAAGTGAACCATAGTCTGACCAGCTCCATGAAGCCTAAGTGGGCAGAGACTTTTCATTTTGTTAAAAAAAATGTGCATTAGCAAAGAACATCTAGCTGAGAAAAAAACCTTAGAAAAATTCTCTATATTCTATATTCTCTCTCTAGATATATATATTTGCGTGACCTATTCAGTTGCACCCAGCTTCCTCTGGAACTTATTACGATACAGCACTGGACTTCTTAGTAGCCTTTTTTTTTCCGCATCGGGTAAAGCAAAAAAATAATCATCAAAACTAATTGCATTCTAGATACTGTTAGATGAAAAATACGAAACTTTTGGAGTGTAGAGTGATTCAAGTGATTTTCAGTTCTTTTTGAAAGTAAGACTTAAAAATGAAATATGGCTCTATTCACAAGCTACAAACACTTTATGTGCTTATGCTATATTCTTGTGATTATGTACTAATCAAATCTTGCCAGCTATAATGTGTTTGACATTGCAGCATCAAAGTACAGGATGAGGCCTGCCTTGATTAATGTGACCTACGAATTACAAAAATTCACTTACTATGTTCTGAGCAAAAGCTTTTCAAATCTATGAATTTCCTCCTTCAGCTCCTTGGTGATGCTCTCTGCTGTGTTCTTAGAGGAGCTTGGCAGAATGCTGCAAACAACTTTTGGCACAGTTCTTGTTCAGGTACTTGCACTGTTTTACTTCACTTCCCCTGTCCACCCTCCCATGTCCTACCTGAAAGGTCACGGCACTGTTGTCAGCCTCAGTGTAGATAAATAATATTTAAAGTATTGTTTTATATGATCTAAATGCCCAGTAAAAGGATTCATGAATTATGATAGCACAAGGTAAAAGGACTCCAAAGACAAGAGTAGAAATCTATGTCAGCAGTTCAGTGTGGTTAACTAATAACAGACTGACTTTGCAACAGTTTATTTCCATTTCCTGAAAACTTTGATACGAAGTTTTTCTGAGTAACCCACATAAACATTAAAAGCCTCTGGGATGCTCAACCATGTCCTAGAACATAAAGGACGCAATGAGGAGGAAACAGCACTTGAATATAAAGGAGAATACTGTTTTCCATTTATTGAGCCTGAGGCTTGATGCATGAGGTGAGCTGGGGGTGCATGGTGAGAGGAACTTGGATTCTGTCTATACAGACAATAAACTCACTGCAGACAACCATGACTTCCAGATCATTAGTCAAGCTCTGTCACGTTTTGCCATCTCTATCAATTCATCCTCCCTGGTTCATCTGTCTCCATGGGTAATCTAGCAATATCCAATTGCTCACAGCAACCAGTAGCCACAGACTTTCAAATGAGCATGGCCATGCATTTATGGATAAATAGGGAAACTCTCATATGAGCATATCAACATCCCTGAGACAAGATGACCTGGAGTTCTTCTAGTGGTCAAGTGCCCTCATTCAGAAATTCTGCAGAGACTGCCAGCTTTCTTGCCCATGCTCATTATCAATACTCCATAAAAATGAGCTTGGGCGAAATCAAGTTCCTCCTGAGGTAAGTCTCTTGCTTCCTGGTCTCTTGCTCTTGCTCTGTATCTTCTGCTGCTCTGATTGCTATATTCAGTTAATTTTTCAATGGCTATCTACAGCTGTAAGCTCTATTTCTTTCCTCTTAAAACAATTTCAATATCATCCTGTCATATCTTCCTTGAAGGGCACATATTATCAGCTGTCCTCCTTTTTCCCACCATCAATGAGAAGCCATAGTAATTGCAGAAAATTCTCTAAAGCCACCAAAATATTTTTAATTAAGATTTCTTATTGGCCTGACAATTATATTACATTTGAAAATCTGATTCTTGCTTTCAGGCAATCTAATTTACTTAAAATTTATATGATACTTACTTTAAGGATTTAGATTCCTTTAACACAGGAGCAGTGAGGAAAGAAAAAGGCCATTTGTGTTTCTGAAAATAAGGGAATGTCAGTGCTTGCATTAGTAGCTGTGTGAGCAAGTCTGTGAAAGATATTATAATATGCATTTTATGATTTCTAATGTCTCATAGTAGTAGAAATTTGCTCTTTTCTTTTCCAAAACAACCAAAGATTGTTAATTGCTAACAAAGTCAAGGCAATCAAGAAATTTAAAGATTCAGCTAAGACTAAAGGTCTGGTTTCTCTTTCTCTCATTTCTTGTGATCTCTTTATTTCCTAGTTCTCTAGTCATTAACCTCCCGGATCAGTTAGGACCCAAATTTCTGAATTTCTAACGTATGACAAGAGAAATAATCTCAGAAGTACATACTAACATTGTAAATTAGTAAAATTTAAGTATAAATGGCAGAGTAAAGTTCAGTTACTTTTTTCAGCAAGTCATCCTTCACATTCGCTTGTGTGCATGACACTCGTATGTATGCAAAAGAAATGAGAAAGAAGCAAACCTATTTCCACTCCATCTCCCTCATGCACTTCCTGGACAATCTTCATCATTGCATGGGGTCCACTGAAATAAATCAGTCCTATTCTGTGAAGAAAGACCTAGTTGTAACTTGTTTTAAGTTTCAAGCTATTTCTGAGGCATATTCCTTTATCTAGTTTACTTTTGGAGGTCATAGGAGAATATGGTCTTAAAACTGTAAAACAAGACCTAATTTGAGTTAGAGGCAATTCTCTAGTCCCTAATGGAAGTAAATGAAAATGGAAAGACTTCTGATCATGTGTAATGCACTGGAATCGGGCATTTTGGTATGGCTGTCCAACGAAAACCACAGTCTTCTTTTATTATTACTTATAAAGTTTTTTTTTCTACTTTCCTTTACAGTGTTTCACAGTGGTAGTTTAGTTCCATCTAATAAGGAACCATACTGTGATGGGATGATTTAATTTGCTATTTTCATTGAATCAGATTCTGGAAATTGAACAAAATTATCTTTCTTCACTTCACATGCATCCTTTTATTTTACTTCTTTCTCTCTTTTTTTTTTTTTTTTGAAAATAGGCAGCCTCACACCAGACAGAACATAGTTTTTTGAGCAGATTATTCCAGAAGGGCTGAAATTGCTCTATCTTACCCTTTTTATTCAATTTCAAATTTCACGTTTAAAAAGCTTCATGGTACAAGATAGAATTACGTCTGAAGATGCTGTCTCTCCTCTTAAATAATGTCCAATTGCTGAACAATATATTCTATTCATAACTGATCTACTGAAATTGAAATAAATAGCTCTTATGTTCCATTCATCTATTATCATTCAGTACTGAATTAATAAAGTTTGAACCTTTTCGAGGGACTGTATTTTGAATATTTTTTTCTGAACAGATAGATCCATAAATCTTAGATAACCCGGAATTTCATTATGTGTCCTTGAAGTAGAATCTGATGCTTAGAATGTTTCTTCCACTTGCTTTTTCTTTCACTGTAGATGAAATATCTAAGAAATTTAATTATTTTAAATATGGTGATACTGGATAATAGAGATAGAGCCTTGGATTTTACTTATATGCTAATATTTTACATTTTCTAACTCTTAGGAATTTGAGTTGAAATGTCATATTAGATACAAACATACTGTAAAATAATTGTATCTTTTGCTAGTGGATTTACCTCTCATACCTTTATGATGCTTGTAAATCCTGATAATGATGACCTGAGAGACATTATTAGTAGATCCCAAATCATGAATTTTACAAAGCTACCGATCAAGTAGCTGCTTTGCTGTATAGCTTCAGGATTTGAGAGAGACGGAATGAGCTGAAAGATTTGACTTGAGACCGCTAATTAAAAGATCATCAAACTCTCTAAAATACGTTAAAAAAAATCATTATAAGCAAGGAGGTTGAAGGAGGTTTTAATTTCTCATAAATTTTCTTTAGACAATATAAGACAAAACAATCTCTGGTTTGAGGAAGGAAAGGAATAAAAAGAAAGATTTTTTTTTTTTCAAAAAAATAGCTTGTAACAATGCTTGAAGCCTCTGATGAATTCAGTACTGTTGGGAATAAACTTAGCGGGTTCTGTAAATTCCTGAATCTAGTTTATGTAGTGATTGACAGTCATACTGATGAAAAGATTTCATGACTCATGCATGATTGATAGCCAGATGTCAGGAGGAAATAAAACATAACTTTTCTAGAGTCATACAACAAAGGAAAAAAAAATTGTCTCACTGCCATTAATTTCAGTCACTGATGCTGTTTGTTTTTCCGTTTAGAAGGCCGAGAACCTGCTTGCTAAGTCTGAAAGTGCAACGCAAATGACACTTAGGCAAAGCCCCTGGTTCCCTGTATGCGCTTTCTTATTTGCATTTGTATGATTGCTGGTCACAACAAAGTAGAATGAAGAATGGAGCAAGCAAGAAAGAAAAAGCTCAAACTGCTAAGTATTAAAATGATGTTATGGATAACAGAGCTTAATGTTTGCACTCAGTAGGGCATAGATGTGTATATCAGTGTGAATCACCAATGACTGGAAACCAACATCACCTGTGGCTCTAATATTACAGTCTCAGTTACATTTCTACTCTACAACTTGAGGGGGAAAATATCAAATGAGCAAGCCTCCTTCAAAGGCTATCAAGACAGTCTTTGGATGCATATGTTCACTACCTAACCTGCCAAGGGGTCCACAGTGACTCTAAAATTTAAAACACTGTTATACTTTGCCATTCTCCTTTTCCGCAGTACCTGTTCTGTGGGTAACAGACTGCCAGAACATTTAGCATCTTTAATAATCAGCAAAGGCAAAGGAAGAATGGGGCAGTGGGGGGAAAGGGATAAAAACGAATCCTTAAGGTTTGACACATTCCTTATTTTACTCTATGAATTTAATGTGAATGTGAATAAGATTTGTAATGAAAGTTAGCAGGATGTTTTTCTCCTTGCTGGGTTTATTTTCTCTAGCTGAATAATCTGGAATGCCTGTTTTGAATTTCATGTAAAAGTCACAGAATTACATTAATTAGGTAGCTAAATTAAATAGGGATTGAGTTATGGTGCATTAATCTTTTCTCAATAATTCTTGAATTGTGTGATTGATAAATTCTTCTTAGAAAAGATTTATCCACTTTGAGTAAGATGGTTTGCTCTTTGGGAAGTCACAAAACTCATGAAAATTGAAGCAATCTGTATCAGGGATCTTTGTGCTGTCCAGAACTCAGATACAGAATAGTGACTAAATAAAGTTAATGACTGTTGTACATTAACGGATTGTGACAGGATTCAGCTCTCTTGGCCCTATCTTGAAGCAAAAAGTGGACAGTGAAGGACCTTTTCCAGTGCTAGCTAAGTTTTGTCAGACATTAGCAATCATCTTTGTATTCCTGTGTTGCCATTTCAAGGAAAGTTTCATAGACAAGTACAGCAAGGAATTAAACCCTTTTGTATTTTTTCATATGAACTAATAAATGCCCTGAAAAACTTCAGATGTGGTTCTTATTTGTCCTTTATTTCAGTGCAAGGATGAGCACCACATGGATGAAAAGCAGAAGTTTCCTTTGCACCAATATAAATGACTACCCATGTGCTGAATATAAAAGACAGATCTTAATTGGAAGAGTCGTAACTTCAAACTTATTTCTTCTTTCATTTTGTGGGGACTGGGAAGAATGTAATTAGGAACAAATATGAACATTCTTATCTGTGACATTTATCCACTTGCAGAATCATTGACTTGTTTTTTTACTCTCAGCTGGGAATGGTCAACTGATATTTCAAATAATTCTTTCATCTTTTTGATTTGATGAATCTATTCTATCTTTATAATCTCACATCCCTTATTTATAGGTAAAGTAAGCAGTAAACAAAAAGAGCATACTGTGATTTTTTTTAGTGTAAACAAGAAAAAAAAAAAAGAGGAGAAAATGATGGGGGTGGATAGGTCCATCAGTTTTGGAGGAAAAGTTACTTCGAATTTTATTTGTAAGGGCAAAAAATATCCAGACAAAAACAAGGGGAAAAACATTCAGACAAAAGAAAGGTTTATGGGAATGTTGTGTGCACAGATAACAATTTATGTAAAGAAAGTTCAGAAATGCATAATAAATAGTTTCTTCTGAGTTTTCAGCCTTCTCTCTTATAGAAAAAACTGGGTACTTCTTATTTACTGACTTTAAAGAAGAATATAAATCTCTTAAAAATGGAGTTCTGAAGGAAGGGGTGGAAAAGCAGTCCCCAAAATGTATTCATGAACACAAAAAAGGTAAAAATGAGTTTGTAATTTACTGCAGCTCAGAGGCAGCAATAACTAATACACTGGAAATTTACCCATTTTATGCATCTATTTTCTTGCTTTACTACTCTGCTGTTCATAAAGAGAACATTTATTTCAGCAACTGTCATGTCACTTGGCATTTATGTGATCTCTGAGCTATGTGTGAAAAGGCACTTTTTTCCAGTTCCAATTTTTTATTGAAAAGTTATTTATTTTACAAATTGATATCAAGGTGATTTGTTTTCCTGTCTAACTAGTTTTACTATTCTATTTTTATTATGTTCATTCTTATCACTTGGGAATCAGACTCATAAATCATTTGGTTTTGTTTTTCACATCCTGGTTACTACTACTGTGCATGCATTTCATTCTCTGTACACTGCTATCTTAATGTCACCTAGCTATTAACTGGGAGATTAAAAAGCATGGTTTTGTATTGTTATCTATTTTTTACCCTTATAGTGCACTTAAGGGGACACTTTGGATTGTCCCTCACAGTATGCACTCATCTGTGTCTTTTGACAATTTACTTTATTGCTTCCCTTTGGTATTGTTATCATCTACTGCCTGTGAACTGCACAACTCCGATGAGGGATCAAAGCTGCTCTGCGGCTGTCATTGATCGTGTGGATAGCAAAGAGACAGTATCAGTCTTGTAAAACTTTCAACGTTAGGTATGGGATGAGAGACATCTGGTAGATATTTGGAAGAATTACATAGGGGAAATGCAAGAGATTTATTTCCTGACTAGGTTCAGACAGAAACATGGTAGGAGCTAAAGGCAAATCGGGCATGGTTTTGCCACGTGATAGTGGGAAGCCTAGGTGGTAACATTTCCAATTAGCGTTATCTGGCTGCAGGTCCCTACTGCTCAGTATGGTGCTCCTCACACCACGTATGACTGTCGCTGAGAAAACAAGCTCAGTTTTTTAGGTAAGCTTCTTGTTTATCTGTTCCCTTTGAAAAACTTACAAGTGGAGCTGGCTGAAATGATTTCAGGGAAGCATGTTTTTCAACATGCTTTTATGAAACCAAGATATTCCCTAGGACAACGTCAATTTGGGACTATATTCTTGTGGAATCAAAGCAAACGTCTATGAACAAAGAGTATAGCTTTGGACCAAATCACTTTTACTTTTTCTATTAATTATCCTGCTTGCTACGTAGTTTGCAGGTCAGTGGAAGCTCAGTGTCCAGGATGGTGGTCCCAATTCAGTCCCATCTCCCTAGGACCACATTTTTCCTAGCAACCCACTGGTTGGATCACCTCAGAGCTGGAGAAAAGTGTGGACAATAGTATTTTGTGATGATTTTTGCACAGTAACTGTTGGATCTCCTCACCACCTACAATCAGAATGAAGCTCAATTACTACTGAATATGAGCAAACGCAACCACCATCTGTTTAAGCCTAGTTGATGCTGTGTGTGTGGTACGCATGCGTGTAGGAGCATGTATGTGTCCACTAGCTCTCTGGGACATGCCGTCTCCATTTCCTGTCTTCTCTTGGCGATCACAACACATCTGCAGAAGGCTGATGATGAATTTCAGTGATATTCCCCAGTGATTTGCACATAGATAACATTACTTCTGAACTCTGCAGGTGGCCTGGATAAAAGTCTCTTGTATGAAATTGTTGTGTCTGTAGCCCCAAAGCTTTGAGGTTTATTCGCCAGGGTGAAGTTCCCCTGTTCTTTCACCTGCAGTAATATTCCTTAGGAGAACTCTCCCTCTCCTGTTGTTCTTCATCTTGTAGCACTCAAATTAGGAGAAGAAAGTGAGTAAGTGAATTTCCCAAGTTGAGGTCTTCTTCTAGCAAGCCTGGCTTTCTAGAGATAAAAATATGTATGTATTTAACTATTACATGAACCTACAGGTCAAAGCATTTATCAGCTCTCCTGTTGTGCCTGGCAGCACAAATGGCCTTGCTTTTTTAAAGAAGACTGTTAAGAAAAGGAGAGGCTGTTTACTTCTAATCAGAAACTGTAAGTGTGACAAGGCCGTATTACTCCTTTTGGTCTAAAACTGATCAGAGAACGACTGCTGAATGACTATTGACTAGAAAATCTCATCTGTTGCCTTGGCAGTTTGGGTATATTTAGAAGCTGAGAACCCAGATGTGAGCTCACTTTGTGCTTGTTTACAACCAGTGCAATACGCAGGGCCACTCCGTCCTGTAAAATATTCAAGGCCTTTCATTTGCTTGAGATAATTTAGCTGCGGTGTCTTTCCTTGCCTCCTCTCCTTGTCCTGACAGTCTGTGGAATTGATAGGGAGGGGGCAATAGTGGAAAGAGATCTAATTTTATGGAAATGAACAGCATTAGCTGTGAGAGAGCAAGCTGTCTCCCTTGCTGGGGAGAGTCTGCCTATGCCATAGATGTTTTCATGATTGAGTTCCTATTCCCATAGAAAAGCTTTCTGCATTCCCTTGCAGTACTGTGTTAGATGTCTGCAAACCGAAGAGCGTCTGTGTTACTTGCTTTGCTATAACGACAGCCAGGTCACTTGGCCATTAAGAACTGGGGAGTTATAGCAAATGCTCAGAGAGATCTGCTCATTTGAAAAACATGAATAAATGCGGTGTTTCTCTTTCTCTGCAGCAGACTGCCTCAGCCTGAAGGAAGTCCCAAGCATGGATGTGTTCCTCAGTTAATCAGTTGTGGTTTTTAGAGCTAATGCTATTTTCAGTGTTTCTGCTTGCAGCACACTTTGCAAACAGCATTGCCAAATGATAGTTCTTCTTTGTTTCAGAGTATAGGGAGAAAAATGGACTGCTGTAGACAAAAACAGCAACATATTGTTTGCTAATTATGAATGTTGCTTTATTAAGCCTGGTATTCCTCATTCAGCAGCAGCTAATGCTTGAGAGGAAAGTCAACCCCCCAATTTGTGCACTGCCATAACATAGGGGAAGTGTTCCTTGCAGAGCCTGCAGCCATCAGCCTAGTCCCTGAAGCATGAGATTTGATTATATGTTTGTTTCTTGGGGAGAAGAGCTGGGAGTATTTAAGCTTTTCAGGCTGGAGATCATGCATTAGATTAACCTGGAGGAATCTCAGGCCTATGTGGAACAGATTGTGGAATTCCCTTGGCAGGAATGAGCAGAGCAGCCATTACTAACATGCTGTCATATTGCTAACTGGAGCCGAATGACAAATTTATAGGAAATTTTCCTTCTATTTCTGCTCCTGAGCTATCTGTGAGTAGTTTGTAATTTCTTCTGGGTATAAGTAGCAACCTTACTTCCCACACAGTTTCTAAGTTTGTGTTGTGTTTGCAAAACAGCATAATCTGATATGAGCAGTAGCTGGGACTGAAGAGCTGGGTCGTGTAGTGCTGCTCACATCCTAAACTGTGGACTTCATGCAAGGGCTGGAAATAACTGTTTTGTCTTTTTTACTCTTTTATATCTATCTCTGTCTCATCTCCCTGCTTTCTATTCCAGGCAATGTATTCTCATCTTTGGTTAGTTTTCGGTTAGTTTTCTTTTTCTTTTTTTCTTTTTTAATACAATTACTTTTGTCTATTTATTTGTGTTGGATCTATCTAACATTTGCCTAGAAAAACAAGGCAGACAGTACCTATGATGCAGCTGCTCCATTCTGCAGCCTGCAAGCAACCTCACACAGTCGAAGTATCTGCAAGTGACTCAGGTTTGTGTCAAAGCTGAATTTATTTCTTGTTGGGCCCACAAGCAGGGTGAGCACTGGGAGCTTTTAAAATACCACCCTTGCAAACACTGGAAAAACTTATATTTAGATAAGAATTCACATACAAAATATTGCAAGAAAATTGAATTACTAAAAAAAAATCTTAGATTATAGATTTAGATTATATTATATTTCTAAGAACTGCAGATAGATATGAGAACACAGTGCCACCTCCTAGTTGACAGTTCTGGTCTTGGCCTCTCCTGCATCTCTCGTCACTCAGCAGAATGCTCTGCAGACAGATGACTGGGATTATATTTTCAAGGTCTCTTTTAAAACTTTTTTTTTCCACCCAAAGGTTTTAAGCTTTAATTCCCCTTCTGCTTGTATGTTCCCAGAGCTGTTCTTTCTTTCTTCACACTGTGATCTGCCCCAAATTCAAACCAACAAATCAAGGCAGCAATTTAACAAAAGTGACACTGGTAGATTTTTTTATATGCAGTATTCTTAGGATTCAGGTGTCTTTCACATGACATTGTTTAGTACTGAATTTCCTGGAATTATAAAGAACGGGTGTATTGTTTCAAACTGATAAAAATAAGATTCACTGTAGTGCCTTGATTCTTATATAAATTAAGGTCTTACTGTTTCTGCCCTGAATGGAGGGATTCCAGTATAGTATGACATCTTATTCTTCCCAGACTTTCTGTGTTTTAAGCATATACTATGAAATACATATTTAAAATGTAAGCATTAAAAAGGAAAAGAATATGCTATTAACAGTCTCCCTGTTCTGCTAGAAAAGAATTCCCAATATGTAATGCATGATGTTATTTTCATGATGTTTTGTCTCGTGGGATAACACATCAACATAAAGTATCACTGAGCTTTGCAGACAATATACCGCTTAACTACGTATTCTTAGTAATACTATGAACAGAGATACCACATGTTCGTTTCTTTAGTGATCAAGATAACATATGGGATAAGAGATCTCTCCTTAAGCTTAGCCACTCTGAGTGCATTCGTATTAGCAGTTAAGAGTGAAGCTTTCTTCTTGCAAATTCCTCTAACGTATTCACCTAATGCACCATCGACCACGATTCTGTGCAGCTCTGGTATGCAGAAACTGGATTCTTACTAGGAACTGGATTAAGAAATTGAAAATACTCAGTTTTTGTTGTTGTTGTTTTCCTATTCAGTTTTAGCTGTATTGGTTCTCCAGTCTGCACAGCTGAAAGAAAGACACTGATAGCACAAATATTTTAAGACAGTATTACCACCAAAAAATTTAACCACAGCATGCCTGGTATTCATTCCCCTCTCCTCTATTTATTGGCTATTCTAACAAACACAGCTGTTCAGTATTAAACTGAGATGATTCTTCTTATTATGAAATCCCCCTTCTGTGCAGCGCTTTCTGTCCGGGAAACTTACTTTTCATTATGCTTTACTATATTTTAGCAAGTAAACACTGATTATCAAAATTTTACTTCATTTCATTCAATTTGGGAATTGAAGAAGCAGAGTCCCCTCCCTAAGCATTTTCAGAAGATTTAAACCTTGCATGCTGTCGCCTCCGACCCCAATAGCTCTAGTCACTAGCTGGGGTCTTTCCAGCTCATTCTTCTTAGGAAGAGAAACTGATGATAATATAATATGGGCATTTTTCATGATGCTGATTGCTTACAAAGAGTGTACATAGGATGTATGGCTTCCTACGAGATAGGAGGGAAAAAGAGTAGGTGGGTTCCCTGCACCAAATTTCTAAGCCTAGATATCTTCCTCCAGAAAAGAAGCCCAACTGCTTCTTCCAGTGAGCCTGAAGGAGGGTACTGAACATGCTCCAAAGCTTTAACAAGATCTGTCCTGGCCAGTAAATAAAAGTCCCTCTGGAAGCCTTTAGCACCTTCCTATCCAAAAGCCCACTAGGAAATGGGTCTGGCCAGACGGCAGCGTATGGGACAGTAGCCCCCTTGCTCTGAGCCTGGGTAAATATTCTCAGCTGATCCCATTCAAGGAAATGGTGCTGTTCTTCCACGTTTGTGGGAAATAATGAAACATAACCACATTTATTATTCCTGTTACTATTAAAATGCCGATATAATATACATATTCTTTGGAAAGAAAAGAAATCAATTTACTGCATCCTATTTAACTATTTATTTAAAATTGGGCTATTTAGGAAATATGCCGTTAGCAGGAAAAGAACAGTTGCACTTTATCTATATGGAAGGGTATTGATGTCCATGACTAAACCCATACGAGAGAAAGATTGACTATTTAATTTCTTAGTTTTAAATCATTGAAAGTTAAAATGAATTTCCATAAAGCACACATTTGGATTAATGAGCCTTAAGAGGAAATTAAATCACAGGATTTTGAGCACTCCATAGAAGGCTGATGACAATATAAACTAATCTTTGCCTAAGAATGCATTTTTAAATAACTATTATACTTACAGGTGACCTTCATTTCTCCAATTATTACTTCTCAACACTGAAATTTTTTAAATAATCATTTATGAACCAGCTGCTTATTCACCTTGAGTAATACCCTATAATGGGTCAGATTTAGAATTTCAACTCTTTTCAGGAAAGCATATGGTATAAATTCACTTCTGACTGACTTGGGGAATATAACTGCATATTTTTGGCTAAACATATGCTTAAGCATTTTTCTGAATAAGCACAGATTTAGAATCACACTTGATTTAGTGATTTAGAGTTCCTGTTAAAAATCAGCTTCATTCTATTTAAGTCATATTATTAGCTGAAGTGAACCTTATACTACCTTATATGTATATTTTGACTTTCAATAGTGAAAAAAATTATAGGCAGAACTTACAAAAATGATCCTATCTGAAACCATTCTAAGGAAGTGTGTAAAACCATTCTTGATCCTCTTCTAGGTCTGTACTGAATATTACATTGTAAACAGTATCATAATGTCAGAATCACCTACAGCAAAATCATGATCAGAGATTCAAGTTGACCACTGCTTCTCCTTTCAAAAATCTGATTTTGGTCTCCAGACAATCTTGACCTTTCTTGTTTTTAGCCCACAGAGTCCTTGTATCACTCAGCAATGCTGATTCATAACCCCCCACTAGATGTGCCAAGAGCAATTCAATTGACTTCTCCAAGTTTCTTGTAAAGAAAGAAAATTATGGTGCCCTCAGTACAGAGCAAATGCAGAGTGCGGTTAAATCTGACTCAGGAACATTTATTTATTCTGAACTTATTCTAAATATCTACAGAAAGTTGAAGATGATGATTAAGCAGTAAAACCGTGTTTTTCCTAGGAGGAATATATTTAAAAATATTTTTCTTGATTCATACATTAAAATATTTTATAAAACAGATCTCTTGCAAAAAGAAAAAAAAAGGGATGACTGCCATTAAAGAAGTCATATAAGAGCAAAAGCTTAATTTTCTTTATGTGAATATTACTCCTTGTCTTTCTTTTTAGTGATGTGTATTCTGCCTCTGAAAACCTCCCCAGAAAAGCAAAACATTAAGATGACAGTTCATGTGACTCATGCTATTTATTATTCTCAGTAATAATCTGGGCAATTTCCTTCTATCTCTACCTCGTACATACAGGTTTAATTCAAAGCCCTGTTAAAGTCAGAGACAAGAGGTGATGTCATGGGAGGTCAGTAGTTTAGCTGAACTTAAATCCTGGAAAGACCACAATAAGGACCAATTTTCATGTGCTACATTCTTCTGACATTTTTCCCTGTTCCCTGTTCCATAAAGAGACATAATAGAAGAGCCAAAAGGAAAAAAAAAAAAAAAAAAGTGAATGAAATACACATAACATACAGGAAATCTGACATACTTAGACTTGATTTAGGTAAAGGTAAGATAGATTAGACAGAGCAAGACTTAGCCTAGCCAGTCTTAGGAGTTTGTCTTAATCATTGTGAACTAGCATTTTTTTGTCTAAGTTTGTCTAAGTAAGAAATGTATTTCAATAACAGGTTCATTAAATGTTAGCAAACTAATTCATGGTATATCCCTGAGCTCTATCCTTTGTAATTCGTTATTACATCTAACTTCTTGTTAGTTTAAACTTTTTGATCAAATGATGAAATAAATCATGTTGATAGTAGAGAAATATAATCCATTAAAGAAGATAAAGCAAGGCAACATAATGAGCACAACTGAATCATTATGTACTGATTTGCCAAGATTGAATTTCCAGGCCTAAGTAGAATAAATATAATATTAGTGGTATACTACCAATAGCCCAAACATAATAGTGACAATAGTTATGGCATGCTAAAGGAATTCTGAATGCTTATGAGAGCAGAAAGCCAAATAATAGTAGGAAAATTTGTTTATGCCATGTGTAGGTGGAATAAATATCACAATGAATTGTGACAGAGAGAACAACTCTAGGTACCATAAACAACTGTTTCTTGGAGGAACTATTTGAAAAAGTAGCCAAAAGGAGCTGCTCTTAAATGATGAACAACAAGTAGGATTGCAATCTCTAATGTTAGTCTAAAAATATACTCAAATTCAAAATCCTTATAGGAAGGGTGGGGAAAAAAAGAGAATTGGTTAGAAAGGCCTTAATAAGAATGTGGAAAAGGATGAATTTCTTGCAGATGGCATGAAGATTTTTTTTAAGACATCACAGTGAAAATGTTGAATGACTGTGTATTACCTATGAAAAAGACAAAGATTCTGAAAGGGTGACATAAAATGAAAATGATAAACAAAATTCTAGCACCATTAACCACAGAGACATTAGGAGGAAAATACATGTTTGGGGAAGTGAGGTGGGAAAGGAATGGGAGTGAGGAACCCAGAAAGCTTCATTAAAGTGCTTCTAGCACACTGCATGAAATAATACCCTCATCTTGTTCTGTGTGGTTTGAGCATAGATACTATTTACCCAGCAAAGATAAAAAATAAAAGGTAGAGAGTGTGACTAAAGGTATGGAGTGAGGGAAAATAGACAAAAAACTGGGGACTTTAATAGTACCGAGGTGCAGGCATTCAATAGACGGCGCTGTACAAACTAACAGGAGTAGATTATGAGAGACAAGAAGAAAGGAAGTGTTTTACTCCACGAAATATTATTAAGCAGAGGAGCTCAAGCTTTGGATACTATAAGTTTACATAGGTTTGGAAAGTGGGGAAACAAATTCATGAAGAGCAGGGAGCATTACAAGTCAAGATTACATCCAGATTCAATCTTTAGGTCAAGTCGATTTGGTATCATACCTTGCTTGCTGATGGGACGCTCCATCAGGTGAAGTGCCTAGGCATGTCTCTCCAGCAAGTGTCTTGCTAAACCTACATGTCTGGTCAGTGATTAAACCTTATGTCTGATTGCATATGGCCATTTTTGTATTTTTAGCCTACCATTTCTCACTGAATAATTTTTGCCTTGTCAGAATGTATAATGGTAATAAATTTTGCCTAGATAAAAGATTAAACATATTTTAAGAAATCACTTTCATGGCATTATGACTAATTGTGATATTCCTATCTCTAACGGTTATCCGAAATGAATATCTATTAGAAATGCCTTTTAAGTTATGATCTAGTTTGTATAAATTCTATGTGGAGTTCAGTCTGTCCTCAGGTCAAGGTCTTCCTTAATTATTTATAGTTAGTATGGGAACACTTTCTCAATGTCATTTTTTTTTCTTCCTGGCCACTGCCAATTCAATTTGGTCTCTCAAAAAAAAGAATTAGAGGGATTTAGATTATATAAAATGGCAATAAAGTGTGAGGCCTATGCAAGTCTATCTCATGACATTTCTTTCATTCTTTTCCCTTCTATTGTTTTAATTAATCACTTTCAGAAAGTTAAGGTGCCTGATTTATCTTTTTATTTAATCTTTCTATATTAAGAACTTTTCTCTTTCATGAACTTTTGTTCAGCTGAGCATTCCACTAGGTGACAGAGAAGTTTAACTTTCAAACTGTGTAAATTGGTATGATTTTGAAAGAGATTCACTGTGAGTGATAAGGATTTTGCAATATTCTTAGTGGATTTACCTTAGATATAAAATAGTCTATTCAGATTCCAGTGATTTAGTTACATCAGCCTATATTTCATAGCTTTGTGGCTCAGGCTCCCTGCTATTTTGTATGAAATGTAATCTAAATTTTGTGGGAAAAATTCTGGTGCAGGAATTTTGTTCTGATAATAGCATGATATTTGAATGGAAAATTAAAAAAAAATAGAAAAAATCTAAATATAGACTGAAATAATTCAAAGTAATTTTAAATATAATAAAGTTTGAAATTTTTGTGTTAATTAATGTATTTTAAGAAACAAATACCTTTCTGAATAGGGAAGTACCCTAGATGTAGCATTTCAGTTATTTCCTGTGGGTAGATTGTTCAGCTCTACTTTTATATTTCCGTTAGTGTATTCTGACTAAAAATATTATTCATTCCACTCACATTCGGGGTGCTTATTTTAGCTGTCAATCCTGAGCATGAGAAGTATGTAAGTTATAAATAAAGGCAAATTAGTACAGAGAAGGTGTACAGAAAAGTCTACCTGGGGAGAAAAACAGAAGATGATACAATTACTACTACAGATGAAGGGAGGTAGCTATATCAGTAATATTTCTGTCTCCTTAATGAGACTAGAAGAGCAAATTAACCAGCTACTCAGGCCTGGAAAATACAAAAACTAACAATCCCATAGAGGAAAACTGTAGCAAAAGCTTGCAGGATGCATAATGTTAAGAAATTTGAGTTCCTTCACGCAGTAGCATGGATGAAAAATAATGACCATATGACAAATTAGAGCCTAAAATTGGAGGACTGTGACTGCCAGAGAGAATGGGTTGTTCTGGGACGTGCTGGGAGCCTTCATGCCTTGCTAGCAGACCCAACACTCAAGGCTTCTGTAAAGGCTCCTCGTGTTTTTGCACGGAAGATCTTGAGCTGCTGTAGCGTGTAACCTACCTTATTAAGTAAGTAAGTTAGCATGCTGATAAGGGTTTATCTTAGTGCAGCAAGCTTTACATTGTGGTAGCACAACTGCTACAAGATCACGCTTTACAGCACTGTGGTTTGCATTTCTGGCTGTAGTACAAGGTGCTAGACTTGTAAACTTTGAAATATATTAAACTGACTTAAGAAAGAGCTAAAAAGAAGCTGTCACTTCCCAGGTAATTGCTTTAATTAGTAGGTTTCAGCAGCTCTTATGTCAGACTACCTAATTATTATTTTATTAACCTTGGAGTCAGATACTGAAGGAACTATATATATGGGCTGAAGGCAGAGGAGCACCGTTACTCTTTACTTTAAAATAAAGAACACTTAGAAAGGTGTGTTGAAATTTTTTCAAAGGAATCTCTGTGTGAGTTGAATTGGCAGGATCTATGAATCTGGATTTTGCAGAGGCATTTCCCTTGGTAATACCCAAAGGTAATACAAGGATAAACCAAAAAAGAGTTACAAGAATAGTTTCATGACTAAGCCACAACTTTCTTTCCAGTGATTAAGCGTCCCTTAGTTTATGTATGTGCTTTTATGCATCCTACTTTAACTCTCACATGAACTTAGTGGCCTGTTCTGGAGTTCTGGATTTTATAGAGTGGCAGTAACAAGCCCAGGTTGAAATATTTAACTCTTCCTATACACCTAAGCTTTGATCAGAACTATGTAGAGGAGGAAATGCAAGAGAGGAAATATATGGATAGAGCCTATATACTGCAGAATACAGTGTATATAGGCTCTATCTATATATTTCCTCTCTGCAGAGGAATATACAGTGTATATAGAATATGCACTACAGAATACAGTGTATATAGGCTCTATCCATATATTTCCTCTCTGCAGAGGAATATACAGTGTATATAGAATATGCACTACAGAATACAGTGTATATAGGCTCTATCTAAAAAGAAAAGTTGCCTATTTCTACTTAGACATGTATCTACTGATAGAGTCACTCCAAGGAGAACAGTGTGCTTTGTAGCTCAGTGTCTGAGATCCAACTGCACCTTGAAAGGGTGCTGCATGTGGGGAGCACCCATTGTGAGCCAGTTCATTGTTATCCTTTTGTTTAACTCTTGCAAATATAAAATATCCTTCTATATGTGAGCATGACATGTTTCTGCAAACATACTCACTCCATCTGCAAAAGATGTCTTCATCTTTTTCAACTAAATTATCTTGCCTTTAATTATGTGCTCAAGAATTATTGAAACTACATACAACAGTAAAGGTTCTCTCTCCTTTTATGAATAAAGGTCATGGTGGAAACAGACTCTTGTGTTTAGCAAATGCCATGTTGCTGAGCAGGTATACATGTTTGGGGAATGTAAGCACCCAATTTAACAAAAGAAGGGGTTATAATCCGTGTGATTCTCAGCAACAGCTGAATTACAAATCTGGTCTGAATGCAACGTTCACAGCAACTTACAAAATAACAAAGACTGAAAGAAATTCAGCATCATAACTTGCACATTGAGGGAATTAATACGTTTTGAAAGAGGAAAGTAATAGAAGTATTAGTACTTAACTAGCTAATAAGAAATGAAATTACCTATGACCTAGCTGTAGACAAGAAAAGGACACTTTTGGTACATCTTCTGTGATGCAGGTGTAAATGTCAGAATAACACAGCTGTGTTTCAGCATTACATTTTTAAAACTTTCCCTAAATTTTTGTCTGTGATCAGTCAGAGGCAAGTGTGCAGATGCAGCATGTAGTATCTAAGTTATCTGACTGTCCTGTTGATGAAATTGGTGCACTATTCATCTGAAACAAATTTTGATCTGAGGCTAGCTACAGTTTGCAGTTAGAAACTGGAATGTTTACAGAAAAAAAAAACTTTGTAAATTTGTCATCAAACATGAAAATATAATGCCAGATTTCCTAGACTAAGGTGTTAAGATGAATATTTGCATATTAAGTTCTCAATTTCCAACATTATCCTGTTGTGCTTTTCAACAATAGTCAATGCATGTGTCATAGCCATTGTGATTATGTGGAATTAATAGAACTTAAAGACAAAATTTAAGCATAAAAACCACAACAGTACATCCTTTGCTATAAAATACCACCAATCAAGACATAAAAAAAGAAAAGAAAAAGAAAACAAAAAAAGAATAGGAAGAAGAAAAAGGAAAAGGAAAAAAAAAGGAAAGGAAAAGGAAAAAGAAAAATGAAAGGAAAAAGAAAAGAACCATCTTCTGGGTAAAAGTATGTGATAGATGAAGAAGCTGTGCTTTTTAAAGGTCCAAATGTAGGAGGAATTGAGATAGCAGTGATAAATAAGACTTCATTTATCCTAGCTGGCAGCTGAGAAGCCATTCCACATAGTTTGCACTGTTTGCATGGATTTATGGTGACTTCTATACTATGTGACATATTTACTCAGTGGCAGCTACTAAAGGTTAACAGCCTGGTCACAATCTCCATATTAAATATGGTACAAACACTAACTTGTTATTCATGGGTAATGAGAGTCTCAGGGCCACATTTTTATGGCCTTCTAAATATTGCCTTTAAATTTATGCCTCCTAGGTTGCAGGTACCCAGCTTCAGCTGGTTGAATGCTTATCTAAAGAGTAGAGACCCCAAATTTAAAAGGAATGCCACATCCTTTTTAAAATTTGTCCCTCCAAAAAAGAAAAAAAGATCAAAAGCCATAAATAAATTGACTTATTCAAAATATCATGAAGATATCTTAGTTTGGGGAGTCTCTCTCAACCTTCCATTTTTCTTTCTTCTTTATTATTACAGGGCAATTGTCTGAAAACAAGATCTTAGCTAGTTATTCTGATTCTTGTATAATTACTAACACTGGTTAATATAAGCCATTCTCCAAACTCACACAATGGTATGCCAGATAAAGTATATGCGGATTTTAAGAAATGACCATGAAATTCACGTCTAGTCACAAGTGGTTTGTCAAACTACAAAATATTGGATTCACAGTCTTTCTTGCCACATCTAGGGCCAAAGAAGTCTTTCGGGCCCAGCTATGCTACTGGGACTTACACAGTTGCGTTGCACAGAGCAGTAGCCATGGGACAGAAAAATAAAAAGTTCCTGGGGTGGATTCTGCATCTTCTATCAGCACTGGCCAGTAATTTTTTTCTGGATTTGTGTTGCAAGGCCTCATCCTTTTCCCTTTCTTTCAGAGTTCCTAGACCCTTCCATGCACTCGTCATTTCTCATCCTGCAAACAGCTGCTCATGCCAGCTGGCTGCTGCTTATTCAAAGAGATGTTCACAACTGCCTGGCCCTTGCTTGGTGGCTCTCACACAGGTCCTCAGTTCTACTGCCAGCTTTCACAAAATGAGAAAAGTTCAGTGCATTTGCAATCGGCACTTTAATTTAGCTCTAACTGAAATTGCTTTGGCGGTTCAAGAGATATTAAGAGCACTTGGCAAAGAGACTCTCATTGTTTCTTGCCTCATGGAGATCCTGCTTTCTAACCTCAGTTATTTTGGCAAAGCAATTTTTTCATATCCACTCTACAATAAGTGGATTCAGGCAAGAAAGATCCCAATCAAGGGTAAGGAAGATCCAGTGGATAAAGAGGATCCAGAGCAGCACACAGAATGCACTTGCCTTGATAAAACCAAGATTTCTCCATAGTCATGACCTCCTAATAATATATAAGCAGCTGCAGGTTTTTAAGGAGAAATTTAATCTTTCTTTAGATCAATATATTCAACTGGCAAAAATCAAGCTGTTCTGGACGTACTTTAATATGTATGCAGGTATTACAGGTATTACAAGCAGCAATCTATACAGACATCAGCTCAATATATGTTGAAAAGGATTACTTGATGCTTAAATTTGACAGTTTTAACCAATTTAATCCTTGGGAATTTTGCTTCTGAGTTAAGCAAAGAGGGAAATGAGGAACAGCCTGAATTTTCCATTGAGTAAAACATACCAAATAATATCAGAATTTACTAGAGCAAAAGAAATCTTTTCTGTTTCAATGCTTGTTCTTCCAACTATATCAATTTATCTAACCAAATTTATTACTTTCCAACTTTATTACTGTATTTAGATACAGTCCAGTATAGGAATTAGATTCAATGAGGGATATAACCAAAACAAGTTCACAGCTTAACAGACATTTCTCTAATTTGTTAGACCCCTTGTTACACTTGTTAATGATACTTAGCACTTACACCTCAATTCTTGTCTCCAAAACGATTTAATGAGATACTGCTTATGACAGTAATTTGAGAGTCATTTGAACTCAAGAGAAAAGCATGATAGTTGTAGATGGAACATGAAATTAATATAGCTATTTTAGCTTTGCAGAGGAACTGTTATGATCATGGGCTGCAGGTATAGTGGATATAGTCCAGCCACAGCACAGAGGTGTATCTGAACATAACTATCTTCTTGAAAAAACATAAGTCAGTTATGTCAGCAAAGGCAGTGCTTTCACAACCCTGTTTCAAGGTTAAGGCAGACTGAGGAACAAACACAGGCCACACCAACCCTCATACACCATTTGGGTCCAGGCAGAAGGAGTAGATTCCTCACTGAGTCTTAGCTGGCTCCTATTACAGTTTCCTGGGAGTATGTACTATTTAGTACAGAACAGCTGAGGCTGGGAAGGACTTCTAAAAACATTTAATACAACCCACTGTTAGTGGGCAGATACATGTCAAGAAAAAGAGTGATCTGGGCTCTGGCCTGCTGCAATCTGAGAGGAGCAAAACTTGAATCATAGTTGCAAGTGGGTTGTCAATATCAAGCTGGAAGTGAGACTGGAAAAACACTGCTGCCCCTCTCATAACAGGATAGATGAGAACCTAGTCTCTGAAGGATGCAGAAGATTGCTT
Source organism: Crypturellus undulatus (assembly GCA_013389825.1). Lineage (NCBI taxonomy): Eukaryota > Metazoa > Chordata > Aves > Tinamiformes > Tinamidae > Crypturellus > Crypturellus undulatus. The sequence continues at coordinate 201,459 of VWPW01006762.1, read as the reverse complement.
ATATTGTTTATATTTGCCATGTGGTGGGAAATGAACAACCAAACATGAGTAAAAAAGCTGAGTTAAGACTGACACAGGCAAGGGAATTATATATATATAAATAAGTCCAGTGTTTCAAATGTACTGTTTCTTATTTCCATCAATCTTAAAAGGCCTGCAGCTGAAACTAGAGAATCAGGAAAATGCAAGTGCATTAAGTGATCCAGAACTAGAACACTATCAAAGAGGAAAAAATAATTCAGCCTAGAGAATTGGCTCAACCCCACTCATACATAGCTGCAGAGAGTAATAAGAAAGCCAGTGAAAGTGACTTTAAAGCTATTTAGAGGACTTTTTAGGACCTGGTGCAAGATACAGTCTCTTTGCTCTAGAAGGAAGAACATTTCTGAGAATAGCCAAAATAGATGCTAGTCAAACAAAAAAATTCTCCAGGGACATCTGGTAATTAGAAAAGTCTCCAAAACTGTTTCATTAAGCAATTTGCTGGCCAAGTACAAACTCTGAGAAGAGAGAGAAAGAAAGAAATTACAGTCTGTGTTTTAAATGTTATTACATGTTTTAACTGTCATTACAACCAGCTAAAGGAGCTAATGGTGGTAGAATTAGTGCCCGCATCTCTGTGGGAAAAGCAGCCTCAGATGGGGCTCATTATACGGTAAGTGGAATGGCCATTTGTTAGCTATTGATTGTGATCCCAGCTATCCGGAGACTGCTATGCTGTCAGATGCAGCATGGATTTCGTACTCCCTCTAACAGCTCTTGACAGTTACTGGACGTGGGATCCCCACCAAAATAGCCATATAGAATGTCCTGTTGCACGATGCAAATATATGCACATCTCAATGAGTGGCAGCTGACCTGTAGCATTTTCTGAAGGAGACTTACTAAAAACAAGCATATATATCTATCTATATGAATATATATAGAGAGAAATATGCATGTATAAAACGTATGCATAAGCACTCATAAATTCATATATAACAGATATACGTTTCTGTCTGCATGTGTGTGTCTGTGTTTCTGTGTGGTTCTGTCTGTGTGTCTCCAAGCATGCTTACTTTACCTGGCATGTTGTGAGTAAAATTAAAACAGAAATTTATTTTTCTCGTTTGAACAGAGAAAAGAATTTAAAGAAATTGACCCTCTTTTGCCTCTTGATGCTGGCAAAGCAGCTTCCTCTTGCAGATATTTTTTTCGGCTGTTATAATTAAAATGTTACCATCTTGAAGAATGTGCTCAGAGTGCCTGACAAAGCATGAGTCTTTTCCGTCCTCTGCAGTATTCAGCATTTTGGAGTAGACAAAAAATAGGAGTCCCTTGTACCCTGAATCCTGTTCACAAGGAAAAACTAAAAGGAAAAAGCTTAAATACTGTCATTACAGCTTAGACCTATAAATAAAAAGTAGGCCTATAAATAAAAAGGACTGAACTAGAGTCAAATGAGTTACAGATGAGAGCTAGTTATTTGTTAGATAAAAACAGGAGCCAGCTGCAGAAGCAGTGGTACAGAGGAGCTGGGCCTGTTTTGGGGAGGTTGGTACCTGCTGGATTGGCTCCCTGGAACGCGAACTTTTATTGCTATTTATTGCTATTATTACTTCTGTCTTTGTTTTGCTTTGAAAGGTGCCGTTGTGAGCTCTGCCAAACCCAGGATGGGATGGGCAGCTGGGAGTTGTATCCTAAATAGCCTTCCCAATCCACTCCTCTGTTTTCCTCAAAATGTTGAATTATTGTCATCAGTTTTCATTCCAGTATGGCGCAAAGTGAGATGCTCTTCTCTTTAATCTGTGGGTAGCGTAAGCTTTCAAGATACTATAATATGTTGTAACACTGTAGACAATATAAGTATAGACAATATGAGCTTGCTTGGGGGTAACACAGCCTTCTTAAAATGATTAGCGCTCCGAGAACTCCTGAGATGCAGGAACCTTTGCTTGGTTTGCTACAAATAGGTATGAAGCTTTAGTGTTTCANGGGAGTTGTATCCTAAATAGCCTTCCCAATCCACTCCTCTGTTTTCCTCAAAATGTTGAATTATTGTCATCAGTTTTCATTCCAGTATGGCGCAAAGTGAGATGCTCTTCTCTTTAATCTGTGGGTAGCGTAAGCTTTCAAGATACTATAATATGTTGTAACACTGTAGACAATATAGATTGGGGGTAACGCAGCCTTTTTAAAATGACTAGCGCTCTGAGAACTGCTGAGATGCAGGAATCTTTGCCTGGTTTGCTACAAATAGGCATGAAGCTTCAGTGTTTCACACGAGGGTCCTTGCTTCCAGATAATCATCTGCTCTGGGAGAGAAAAATCAGTTTCATATTTTGCCCAGGGAAAAGCATACAGAGGCTTTCACAAAAAAATGTCTATGAAAGGTGATGAGTCAGTGAGATCAACACGTTTTGTAATCAACCAACAACCCAAGGCACTATAGGAGCTTTCTGAATGATTTCTGCCTTGTTAGGAAGTGAGAAAAGACAATGCCCTCAATCCTGAAAGCAAATGTCCTGCAAAGCCAATCCCAGAGCTAGATATCAGCAAGAAGCAGACAACTGTAAAAGCCTTTGCAAAAATGGGTTCTCACTGATGAAACTGTTACCCTGGAGAATGGCTGGTCAAATGTCTTCTGCCAAAATTATTTTGAACAGAAAATTGACTTGAAGGACAGGTCACAAAGTCAAAGACCATGCCTTTTCAATTAAAATTAAAAAAAAAAGAAGATTTTGATGCATAAAGTTTTGATGCATAATTGGAGATTTTTCTGATTGTCACTGGTTCCTTCCCATGCCTGAATAAAAATCCTTAGATACACCTAGTCCAAAGCAGAACACTACACAACTCTGTAGTCAGGCCCTCTATGTATGATATGGGCTTTATCCATCCATCTGTTTGTGACCAGATTAGATTAAGCAGTGCCAGAAGGCTAAACTGATGTAATGAGAGATGCCCAAGACTTTGATGGTTTTAAAACCTTGAAATGGCAGGAGTTTTAGTGGGTTCTTCACATCCTGTGGTGCAGGGAAAGGTGAAAAATTCTTAAGAACTCTCTTGATACATTGGCCCAAACAGGGAGAAGATCCCTTCTTGTTCCTAAATCTAAGATATTAATTAACCTGCCTTAGTTTAAATTTATTATTTCAGTTACTTTACATCTTATAATGTACATCTTATATACTCTACTGTTTGTTTAATTATATGAGCTGAGGTTTTCCTGGGTGGGTAAGGAACGAAACAGAGATTGCAGAGAATCCCAATCTGGATTTTTTAATCTTTTTGTATTAAATGCTTTTGTAATCTCAAGGTGATCTTACATTTTGGTGATTAAGTTTGTGCCTGTGGCAAATTTAGTTTTAGTTTTCTCTTAGTTCATTTGAATAAGTAGAGATAGAATTGCTACAATTCTGACCAAGGTCAATTTATCCTCTTAGACTTTTTTTTTTCTACTTCTACTTTTCTGGTCCCTGATCTTTAATTTTAAGACAAAAAAGAATGACAGTTTTTGCCCTCACCTTGCCTTCACTTCCACCCACTCTATCCTCAATTAACTCTATAGTATTTGAAGTCCTCCTGGCTTTCCTTTTTCCAGGTAAATAGTTGTAAGTCCTACAGTATTTCTGTCTTTTCTGTTTCTTTCAGGAAATGGAGCATTCTCCCAGCAGGGATTTAGAGGGATGTTTTGTTATGTAGTTAAAAACATAATTAGAAAATATTGTATCTCCAGGGCACTAGTTGCAATCTTTTTACTGGTATTAGCCATTGGTGAACTGCTGCTAAAATTTCCTCATAGCTGAAAGCCTAACTAGATTTGTATTAACAGGTGATAGATTCTTTTCTGTTAAAAATAATAGCAGTTCTGGTAGGCACCGCATTTGCTCATGGGGTGCGCAATTGCTCACCAGGCAGGCAGGCGAGCAGGTGAAGATGAGCAGCAACAGAAGCAATCTGGTGAGCCTGCAGGAAGCCGTTTAACTCTTTATTGCCCTCAACTGCCTGCCCCATCCCGAGGTGGCACTCCTGGAGCAGACTTGGCAGAAGCAAAGTGACTCCTTGAGGTCAGAAGGGCATTCCTTGTGTCCCCTTTAGCTTGTGGTTCCTCAATCTGGCACAAAACCCTTTTAGAGAAAATGTGAGTGCAGCAGCACAGATAGGCACAGGTCCCCTCTGATGCCTTCTGCTGAGGTCAGTGACCAGCCACTGACAGCAAAGTTGGGCAGATGTTGAGGGGCAGCTGTGTGTGAGAGCAGCAGCCCACCTGCAAGAGGTCATCTGTGTCCTACCAACACAGATTGCCTTGAGGTCTCAGCCTTTTCCTGAGCTTCTGTAGGTCTTCCCAAGTCTCATATGGACTGTTTTAACGCTGTGTCAAAACCAGTAACTTGTAATTGTCATTAAAATCATCTAGTCCATCCCAGAAGCAACTTAGGCTGAACAGTAACTTATTCAGAAGTTATTTAAGAAAACAATTTTTAGGATAATATGTCACTCAGAAAATATTTATTCATCTCCCTGGAATTCATTTGAATTCTTCTGAGACCTTGAAAGAAACCATCCTTTTTTTCATGTTCTTTCCTTTTTTACCTTCAGAATTTCTTGTGTTACATTTAAGGCATATGTGTTTTAATTCCTTGAGATATCTTTATGATATCTCATTCTAACAGAGCTTGTTAGGTACAAAATATCTACCTCACTTTGTGTAAGTGGCACAGAAAGGTTGAATCCATATACACTTAATTTAAAATATTTTGTCAGATTGGTATTTGAATAAGGTTTTATTAGTCTGCCATCAGTCTCTCATCTTTTTCTATGCTTTTTCATGCTTGTAGTTTGCTACTAAACATAATATATCTGCATGTCTATAATCTTATTCCCTTCTTCTCATGAGAAAATAACAAAATTATTTTTTTGCAAAGGCTGAGGATTTTCAATAGCTGCTGGCAGATAATATCTGAGGATCTCTGCTATTGCACCAAGCCTAAGGGGAGTTCTGCAGGCAGGAATTTTCTTAGACTCAACTTCTGTGATTCCCAGGGAGGAAATTTTAAAGAGGACATGATGCAAAGTAAATTGTCTTCAGGCCATACTGTGGTTTATGGAAGGAGTGTATAAAGAAGATGTACTCAGATGCAGGCCTTGGACCCACTGTCTTCGGTGGAGGAAGGGAAAGTGGCTCCCAGAGAACACTGTTCCTTTCTAGAAAATTCAAACTTTGGAGATTTTCCTGAGAAGGGACTGATTTGGGAGTAGTGGTGGTAAAGTCTCAATCCAGTGAATAAAATTTTTATCAAAGGGGTGGTGGTTTGGTTAACATATTGCAGGATTTGACTGTGAAACAACAAAAATTGTATCATGAGGGACCTGAAAATTATTTCCACAGTTTAATGTCTTGCAAAAATACTTGATTAGTCATAAAAAAAAAGACATAGGATCTTGCTTTGATTTAGCTGTTGGATTTATGGCAACATTAGAAGAATACAGGAGAAAACTGCAAAACATATCTCCAGAACTTGACTAGATATTTGGATTTTTGTGGTCCATCACTGCAAGAAACTGTTGATAGAGAAACAGAATCAAAATCTCGGTGTGGCTGTCCATAATGTAGAAGCTGGATGAGTTATTTATAAAGCTTTGGCTTCTGCTTTTATGAGATTAAACCTTAGTGTTAGAGTTAATTGGTTTAATTGCTGTTCCAATAATACCGCTGCTCATCTATTACACTAAAAGCAGTTTTCCTGTCCTACGATTGGCCACTTTTCTACCAATCTACCAAGATAAGCAAAGAATTTAAGGCTTTCCAAAAATACTTGTTGACTATATTAAACTGCAATTTTTGACACACATGCAAATGCTCATCTGCACATTAAAAAAAAAAAAAAACCTCTAAAACTTTAATAGAAAAATACCCCTAAGACTAGCTTTATTTCTGCCACGACTTTCTCCCTTGCATATATCAAGTAAATGTTAACTACTCTTGTCACTGCTAATGAATAAAGTGTAGAGTTTTCAAGAGGTCTCTAGAGAATGGAGAGCACTAATTCTTTTATTCCTTTCCCTAAGTAAGTCAGCTGTAGATGCTGGCTTTAATAATAAATAAATAATAAATAGTAGCAGCAGGATCCTAAACTGTTTTGCACAAGGAATCTGACCTGACATTTTGCCACTTATGCAGTCTCTATTAGCTCAGTGACCTTTGCTAGAAAAGTGAAGTGATGTACATGGGAATGACCCAGTGCCATGGAGGGCAACAGAGCTTTCTTTTTACAAGTGCATTTTGGCTCGACTCATGTCTAGGGCACTACATGGGTTTGCAGGGCTTAATGTTGGCCTGACTTTCTGAAGGGCATGACAGCCTAGAAAGAATAACCTGACTCCAAAAGAATTTGATTATGAAAACATCTACCGCGGCTTGTGTCAGAGAGGGAAACATCTCTGAGAAAGCACACTGTGGTAGGAACCAGAGCATCCCCTGAGCCACCAGGGAGATATGCACAGGGATGCAGTAGAATGAAGAAGGAAAGTTGGTCCCGAGTAAGATAAATTAAGTTAAATTAAATTAATTTCAGTAAGCTGAAATCTTTCTGTCCAGAAAGAAAAGTCTATACTTCTCAAGATATAGATGTATAAATTACTCCTTGATGAGGGTTAATTTCTTCTCAAGTGACTAAAAGTAAAAGGGAGTGTTACCATACTGCTGTACAGTATTTCGACGTTCACTGGTTAATGTTGTCCACTGTTTATACTGTTACACAAAAGTAAAGCTGTAAGTGGAAGTCAGTGATCTCTATTTAAAATGAATAATTTTTAAGGTTTGACACAGCTGATCTGGTCTCTGTACATGGACAAATAATTGTTCTCACGAGACAGATGAACTGAACAGGCTGAACTTTTCATAAGAGGCAAAGAGCAGTCTGGCATGCTGCATGCCTAGAAGTGCTGCTTTGTTATCTGCACCTTGGATGGATAGTTCTGTCTACTGCTATTACTGGCTGCTTTGTGGAGATTGCCCGCAGGGATCCTCACCCTCTCTTACTGAGCAGCAGCTCAGTGCTTTTGCATGAGCATCTTTTAGTGCACATAAGTCCTGCAAATGAATCAGAAGTGTAGTGTCTGTAATGGAGTGCAAAAGATTTTAAATTCCTTCCTCTGTCATCTTTAATCACCAGAAGAGGTATATAGACCACTATTGCTGCCTTGATTCTAATGGGTTTTGATAACTGGATGCCAGTGGCCCAGTCCTGTGTGGTGCTTGTAACTTGGATGCTCCTCTAAATACTCTCAAATTCCTTGGAAGCTAAAGAGGATCAAGGGTGAAAAAACTATGTGTGATATGTGGTGGGTATAGGCCTCTGAGGTCTGGTTTTCTTTTTCTTTGTGTTTATAACTTACATTTCCACATTCTCATTAAGAGGAGGGCATTATTATAAACTAAACTGAAAACACTTATTCAGTGCTGGGAGTTTTTGGTTTGTATGAGAGGCAATAATACATCCTCATGCAAATCCTGAATGCAAACCTCATAGTAATATCGTATGTGTTGTTTAAACACTCTGGAAAAGCAAGATTTGTCCAAGTAGCATTTGCAGCTGCCTTTTCCAATTCTGAGGAAGCTAATGAAGTGTTGGAACTGCAGCTGATCTGGGTAGACACTATCCTCCTTGGTCCACATACCACTGTCCTTGCCTCCTGTCAGAGAAAATATTTCCCTTTACAAACTTGTTTAAATGGCCACATGATTGCTTTCTTCTGCAAAACAACCTAGCTTTTCTAAGTGTCACTTAAGAAAAAAATGAAAACAGACCAACATTCCTCTCCAAAATCAGTTGGGAGAATAAATTTGGAGAGGAATTAGATGAAGAATTATTCTGGAGGATGTGAGGCTTGAAAAGCTCTGTTGGTACTGGAGGGACAGCGGGAAACAACGGGGAGCTAGAGGAGAATGTGGACAGCAAGAACTACCCTCAACCTTCTGCAGTCAGCATAGTTTATTAGCTGTGTCCATAGGACACATTCCCTCAGGAGTGACCCTATAGAAATTAGCATAAATTAGCATGCTCCTGTAGATATATTCCTATCTCAAAAGTGAATTTAGCACTTGTAAAAGGACATGGATCAACAGCACTTGGACCAAAGCCCATCCATTTCTAAAAGGATCTATGAAATGGAGGTGTCAGCTCCTTACTCTCCTAAGAAATCATTCCATGGAAGATGAGACAGTTCTGTGGGTGAGAGGATGCATCTATCATTTCCCATGGAGGCCCAGCCTCTATGAGTCATACTCTCATTAAGAAAAATGGAGAATTGCCCACTGCACCATGTCTATGGCTGTCACTTATCACAAGAGATATTCTTCCTGCAACTGAATAGAGAAAGAAGAGGTTGACCCAGACTTTCCATTCCACCCTCATATGTTAGTAGCAGCATACTTCTGTGATTTGCTATCTAGAAAGTCAATTTAATCCATCTGAGCAAAATCCAAAGTACTGCCAATACCTGTTGGAAAAAATCAGAGAAGAGAAAGGGTGAAGTATTCCTTCATTCAGTGTCCTCGACTCACAGCAATTCTTGTGGTCACAGGAATCTACTAATTTAAGTCCTGTCTCTTGACTGCAGCTTGCTTACAGGGAAGTTACACTTGTCCATAAGTGTGTTTGCTTCATTGTTGAAGCAGTATTTACACAATTTTTTCCCTAAAATCTACTTTTTCCTTCTATCTAATCACTTACACCAGAGACTTTTATCCTCAGCAGAAGCTCAGGAGAAAATATCTTCTCTCAGCTTGCAGCAGCATATAATGTTATACCTCGTTACATGATAAAATTGCATATATGTTTTACATGCAAAACTCGTGAATTCACAGGTTCCTTAGTCAGGAAGGATTTAAGTTCATTTTACAACAGACATTTTACCTGACTTTGAGGTTTTCTTATCAGCCATTATTAAAAAGGTATGGAAAATTACCCATCGAATTGCCTGTCTTAGGTAATTACCTGGTTCCCATATCACCTGAGCATCCAAGCACTTCACAGGCTTTGATGTGTTTTATCTTTACAATACCCTGTTGAGAGAGGAAAGTGGTGCAGTCTTATTTTTGAGGTGGAGAACTGAGGAAAAAACAAATTACATCAGTACTAAGAGGGGAAATCACTTCACAGGCTGGGTCCTGAGTCTTTGGTTACCAAGTTGGAAACCCAGCTGGGATGTGCTAGGAATTCAATCCAGACAGTGTTATGCGGTTTTCTTTTCCAAAAGACAAGGTATAAGGAGCTAATGTGCTTTAGTTCTTACCTTGGTATAGGTCTAGGATGTAGCCCGTGTGAATGCTTAAAACTGGGGCACCTGGAGCAATCTCATGTCTAGGGATTGAAATGTAGTTGAAGTAACTTACTGACGATGATACGTGAAATCTGAAGCAAGGTAGAAAGTGGACTGCAGGTATGGCATTTGGACATGTAATAACTCTGGAGATGTACTGCAGCTTCCCAGACAGTCATTAATAAATGTAAATTTAAGTAAAAGAACAGTTGTAGAATTAAAAAATAGCACCTGCTTTTTCACTCCAAACACTTTGGAGGTAGGTATGAGCATTGATTGGCATCTCCAAGTGACTGGTACATTACTGAGTTTAGCATATTCAGCAATAAACAACTTATTCACCTAGTTCACCTAGTCAGTGAGCTGCTTACACAAAAGCTTCCATATATTTTGTGAAGGCAGAAAAATGCACCCCATTATCTACTGTTTGAATCTTTCCATTTGTCTTTGCAATGCACTCAGAGCTCTAGGGCATGTTTTTGATAAATAATTAAGGGCTAATCTTGGAAATGCTTTGTGCGTGGTGCAGCCATTGAAATCGATGGGTGTTCTGTGCATAGAGAACTTGCCCTAGTGGGTCCTTAATCTTGCAGCAAACCAGAGAGGCATTTGTTTTTCAGCTGAGTGTTTGGTGGAATAATGAGAGCGTGTATACAATGATTTTATTTTTCACCATTCTTTGTAATGAGAAAGGATGCTGTAACCTTTCTATTCAATACTAATCCAATGGAGAGAAACAACAGTGGATTTGTGGAGAGATCTTCTTTAATTTGTAAGAATTCACTGTTAGATATAGATCACTATCAATTTGTTATCAATTAGTGCAGGAAAAATATGCTTCGAGTCATTGAAATCTTTATAATTATCATTAAGCTATCATATGATTGTATGATTCTACTTACATACATAAGTAAACAGAGCAACTTTGATTTTTTCTCTCAGGAAAATTCCCAGAGATAGAATTGCAAAGAATTCAAGGATAGTTCCCAAGTATAATGACTGACGTTACTTATGAAAAGCAAACATGATGCATCGAATAAAGACATGTAAGATAAAACTTATTGAGAAGTGCTGCAGTTCTCAGACTTCCACATGAAAAAGTGTTTTGCATTGCCAATTCTTGAATAATTTCTTAAAATTGCTAGTTATTTTATCATCATTATTACAGTACTTTAAAAATAAAATAGCTGAACTTAATAGTCATGAAACATAAATAGCTTAGATCTTCCTTTACATATACTCTGTGTGCTTGAAACAAAGTCTTTTAGTTCTTTTTGCAATGAAAGTTTGCGTTCATTTTTTTAATGTTTGTTACAAAGCAAAATCTTCCAAATCTCGATGAACTGAGAGGCAGATTATTGAAAAAAAAAAAAAGATATAAACTATCCTAAACAGAAGCATGCTCCTTAATTGTAATTTTTAAAAATATTTTATGGGGAGTTCTCCATAATTTTGTCTTTTATGAAAAAAAAAATGACACTAATTGCGTGTAGCTCTGCCCTGTCAGTCAGAGCTAGGGGATCACACCGGCCTGCTCTGACAGACCCGGCAGCGACTGCCGCGTTAGGCAGCCCTGAGGGGACCCAGGTCCGTCACTGTGTGTATGAATGTGACACTGGTTGGTATTTTGGTTAAGCCTCTTTTTTGATTTGAGAACCAGCTTCAAACACTGTTATTCTCTCTGTTGGGTCTGGCTGCCACAGGCAGAAAAGCATCTCATGTCCCTCACCTGGGCAGAGCCACCCCAAAGGCACCCAACCTCCTCTTGCAGGCACACGCTGCATCTCCCTTCTGCTCTCCCCAGTGTGATACATGACATAGCTACACAAATCCTTGAACTCTGTGGAATAAACCAGCTGGTTAATACTTTTATTAAAGTGCTTAGTACTCAGTGCCCCTATTTTATATTCCTTCCTCCCACTCCCCACTATTCAATTAGTGCTGGGAAAAGCTTGGCAGAGCATGAAATGTTGTAGAATTAAATGCTATGACATATACATGAATTCTTGTATGAATCTGCCTTTATAAATCACTGAAACCACACTGCTATAAAAACGTTTCTGGTTTGTAAATATTGATAAAATTCAATATCTAATATGTGAATAGAATTTTAGTTGGACTAATTAAATAAAATGGCCCCCTGTGAATAAAATCTCTTTTCAAAGAACATAGCATTTGAAGTCAACTTTTATGTAACAGCCTTCTGAAAATCTTCAAAGGACAGACAGAGAGCAGGCCTCCTTGAATCCAGAATACATTTTCCCTCCAACTGTAAGGCAATGCTATCCAGATTGCATTCATCAAACAATTTGCATGAACTGATGGCTTAATTTGCTCACCAGCCCTTAGGTCTGTGCATGACTGCAATCTGATCTCTGCTAACCTGCATACCTCAGACTCAGTTGTCTAAGTATAGCAACATAAAGAAGAAGAGAACTTGCCATATCTAGATGCAACTGAAAGGAGATATATAGATGGTCACTAGATGACTTCATTTCTCTGACTCCTTTTCACTTAAACATCCTTTCTGAAAACATCCGTTCTTGGCCAAAAACATCAGATTTAAAATTTACATGGCTGGGTAGGCTGGAACAGCACAGTTAGAGTGCAAGTCCAGAGCCAGTTTCAAGGAATATGGATATGCCAATAGGATTGTTGATAACTTCCCTTAATTTCTCTTTTTCATAACAAAGGGGCTGTATACTTTCCACTGGCAATGGGCTGAAAAGATTTGGCAGTGTCAGTACTCAAAAGAGTGCAACTCCTTTTTCTCCTGCTACCTTTCATTCCCTTTTCCTACTCCCATCAAAGATTTTGGTCTGGAAATACATCTTCCAGGATGGCAGTAGTGCTAGAAAATAGGCCAAGCAAAACACAAGTGGGAAAAGCTTGCAGCTGGAGAATAAGAAGCTGTTAGAAAATGATAAAGCACATGAAATCCATGCAAACATTGAAACCTTGAATAAAAGCTAACAGAATGTTGTAACAAATAGTAAATTGTAATAACACCACTGCAGTCTAAGTTGGAATAGGAGAAACATCTTCACTTTGTATTCCATTATTGCTGTTTTTGAATTGAAAAGAAGCTGAAAGTCTGATTTTTGCCCCGAAATGGACTGTTCATAGAGTGGGAGAATATCAGTTTTAGAACTGCCTGATGTTAATGGAATAGCTCCTGTGCCATACACAGTAAGCTATTGGAGACAAGCCATCCATGGAGAGTAAGCATCAGTGCTTCTGGTTTTAGCTTGATAAAGACCTTTAATCTAACTGCTGAATGAGAAATCTTCTGACTTTAAAAACTCTGAACAATTGTGGTGTTCGGAACTTATGGAAAACTTACTTTAAGAGTGAAAAGTGGCTTTCAGTTTTGATAAATTCTGCTGAAATGAGAACCCTAAAGGATAAAATAAGGTTACACTGCACCTCTCTGGAAGGACACAGAGGAGTTTATATATATTTTTTAAAGTAAACAGGTGCCAGAGGCTTAAAATCTTGCCAGTATTATTTCAGTATTATTATTAGGTCTATTAGAGAACACATACATTGTTTAATGAAAATATTGGAAATTATATCAACAAAAGTAAGATATGGGATTATCAGTTTAGACCATAAATCTGTCTCTGGTGATGAAGGAGTTGCTGTTTCAAACAGGTAGTCCTATCTCAAGGATATCTGGGATAGACTAACAACCTTATCAATTGTTTTAACTGTAGTAGGCCTCATTTGACCCATTCTGGTAAAACTTTAGAGTATTCTCTAAGGAGAATTGAAATATTGTGTATATGCAATAACTTCATGCTTGATATTGAGTGTAGAGTGCATATGCTATAGGGGGGATGCTGTTTGCACACTATTAATGTGTGTCATATAATGCTGTATTAATAAATGTCATTTAATAGCTGGGCTGATCCAGAACTCTAGTTCTACAATTTTATAAAGCAGTTGCCTTGCATTTGCATATGTTAGGTTGTTTCAGAGGCAGGCCTACAGGGGCAGACTTCTCTTGGGAACGTATAAATAGATAGAGTCTATCCAGGCATAAAAAAGAGAGACAGAGAGATAGAGAGAAAGAGAGAGAAAAAAAATAGAGAGAGAGAGAGAGAGAGAAAGAAAGAAAGAAAGAAAGAAAGAAAGAAAGAAAGAAAGAAAGAAAGAAAGAAAGAAAGAAAGAAAGAAAGAAAGAAAGAAAAGAAAAAGAGAGAAAGCCGTGCACTGCTCATTAGGATTGGTTGTAAGTTCTTGCTAGATCTAAGCAGCAGTTGAAGGATTGTATAATCCTTGGCAGTGCTTTATTCCAAATACTGTTGTCCATCAATAACACTGCACAGCTAAGTAATTACCGTAATGAACACGACAGCATTTCTGTCCATTGAGTTCTGACACACACGAATAGTAGAAAAGGAGAAGTAGTTCCTTTTCATTTAAATCCTTTTGAAGACTGGTAGTTGGACAATGTGGTAGTACTTGAGAGACCAAAAAAAATTTTTTTTAAGTGCTAGCAACAACCATGCACTCTCACTCCATTGGCTCTTTCCATCACTTATTTATTCTTTCTGTAAAATCGCGGAAGGGCAAATGCTTGGATAACTTTGTATTGTGATCTCCGTTTGGTGATCTAGCTTTCCAGCAAAGCAAATTATTCTCAGGCTACAGGTGCAATTGTTATTTTATTTTTGAGGGCTAGCAGTTTTACCAGTTTGATTTTATATATAGCATTGTACTCATTGACCCCTTCTGGTATTGCTTTTGTTATATATGTTCTTACAAAATTCTTAGGAAACTAATATTAGTCATGCCTCACTGACAACTTCAAATGCTCTCTTGTGCCCTTTTCTATTTTGTTCTTTGAATACTCTCTTTAGTAAATAAGTGTCAAAAGGTGTGACCATGTGCATGGCACTACTGTGGCATTGTTGTTTTATTCACATTTTAAGAATGAATCAATAGCCATGAAATACAAGAATTTTTCTATAGGCTAAAGCCTGACACTTTTCCGTTGGAATTGGTATAGAACAGGAATTTTTAAACACAGTATCTACAATGGGCTTCAGCCTTGACTTTTTGCAGACTCTCCAGAGACAGAATGTTAATTCAGTCTCTATGTCCATTGACACTGTGGCTTTCCTGCACCTTGTCGGAAGGAGTGCTGCTTAGTCCCAACTGTAATGAATATTCTGTGGAAAGGGCAGGGCATGAAATTTACTGTGGCTGTCACTTAAACCTGTATCTGGTTGGAACTAGCCATAAACAGAAATAGGTACTTTCACCCAGGGGGAATGTGTGATATTTCAATGTCTCATGTTGTTCAGTACAGAGATTAAAAATAAAAAATAAAAAAAAGCAAAAATATAAAACTTTAAAAATGGGATAAAATATTCTAACAACAGTAGTGCTACGTTCTGCTTTACAATTTTGTCATTGAAATTCAACATTTAAAGATTCCAGAAAACAAATTTTAATTTGGCTGGAGAGGATCAAGCAGCATAGTTGACAGTCAGTTGAACATTAAACTTCAAGGTCATCACAACCCTATTGGACCTCCTGGGATCTGAGTTCCCTCCTGTGTTCACTTTCTCAAATCAAGTAATGTAGACCTGCAGTAATGCAAGTACTGTACTGCATCATTCAGTACATGGATCAAAGAGGGGAAAAATTACATCGTGAAACTCATCATCCAACTGGGAAGCTTGACTCACAGTATCAGCCTCTTAGAGGCATCCTGGCGTTAAATTCTAAATGGAAGTGATTCATGCCTCCTTATACAACCCTGGTAAGACCACTACCAGAAGTTATAACACTTAAGAGGGATATATAAATACTGGAGAATGCTCAAGAAACAGTCAAGTAAAGAAAGGATCTAGGACCAGAAACAGAAAAGCTTGTGATGATGACTTGTGAGGCTCACAGGGTTCAGTTTATCATTACAGTCTGTTCAGTTTATCTGGAAGATACTAGTTGCTACACAGAGAAAAGAAATGTAGAAAATGAAAAAGACACTTTTCAGCCTTCCACATGAGAAAAGGAACGATTTCAGTGGCTGAAAATTTGACAAAGCAGGTCTTGAAGTATGATATGATTTGCTGGCAAAAATGAAATATTGGAGTGTTTTAGCCAATACAGTGGACAGGTATAAGCATTAAATAAAGGATTTGCATCCTTTTTTGCATCCATTTTGCTTATTTTTTTTTCCCATTGGATTCTTTTTAAAGGATGTTTTTTAATCCAGTTTCTTGAAAACAAAATCAAGAACCTATGTAGATAGAGCATGGTGATCTCTTTTGGTGTTAACTGGATCTATGGAATGCAGTCTAGTGCACTACACTGGATTTTTAAGATCCATCAGTACCCTGTGTTTTTCAGAAATATGAAACACATACTCTTCCATTCTTGAATTCAATTTCTTGATTCACAGAGGCAAGTTGATCAAGCCTTCAAAAAGGAAAGTAGATGAATAGCCTTCAATTTGCTTGACCTTGACTTATAAGTGTGAATTAGGATCTGTATACATATACAGAGGTTTCTTTCCAGATGACTGATTCATCTTCCATTTTGTTTTAATTGACCTTTTGAAACGTTAGTGCAATAGAGCAACCTAATGGCAAAGAGTGAGATTAATCCAAATATTTTGTGTCTAGTCTTTGAGAAATAGTCTAACCATTTACAGAAAAGCAACAAGTTTAATAAATAAGTAGATGCTAACTGGACTGCAAAAAAAGCGATAAATATCAACTAGAAACTAGAGATAATGGTATTATATTTACATCTACTGCCTTCACAAATAAATTATTTCTAGAATCTTATAAATTAATATATTTTGGAAGAACATCATTTATCAGCTGCTTTCTTCAGTGTTTATTTCTGTGTGAAATATGAGCACACTGAGATAAGGTATGCTGACCTGTCATTTCCAATTCAGTGAAATCCTTTGTGATCCTTTGTGATCTTTTTTTTTTGTAATTCCTCTTTGGTGAAAGTTTTCTCAAGTAACATTAATTGCCAGTAATGTGGGATGTATAGAAGGTAGAAGAAAATCTTCCATTAAAAAATGTGTTTTAAGCTTTTCTTTCAAACTCAGACTACTGAAAAACTTTGCATGAAATTGAAGTCCCTCAAGGATATCTTTTCTTTATATTTATACAAAGAGCTTCAATTCCCTGGCTGTGAGGAGGAGAGGGAATAAACACCTCTCTATGACCTTATGGTCTTGATTTAATGGCCAGGGCTCAGATCATGAAAAAATTGCCTTGCCTAGTGGTTTTAAAACTCATCGATTCTCTTTTTCTCTGATATGCTCAGCACTGTCTTTGGGTTAGTTCTATGCCAACAGCTCCTGTGATTGCCAATTCCTGGGTAAGAGCAAGCTCAGAGGATGAGTTAGTGGAGAGGAAAGTCCCATGAGTTATTTATAGTTAGTCTTGCCTCATTTCTCACTTCTCTTCTGCTTTATTGCTAAGAAGCTTTATCCAAGACTTTGGATTAAAACTCATACTCCCTAGACATAAATAAATGTTGTTATATCTTTTTTTTTTTTTCCAAAAAAGTGATGTAAGGCATTGAGAGAGTGTGGTCTGATTTGACCCTGCTACCTGATTTTTACTTAGCCTTAACAATACTGCAATTGCAACTGCTCCAGTGCCAGGCCTGCTCCCCCTGCCT
This sequence comes from Crypturellus undulatus, assembly GCA_013389825.1. Classification (NCBI taxonomy): domain Eukaryota; kingdom Metazoa; phylum Chordata; class Aves; order Tinamiformes; family Tinamidae; genus Crypturellus; species Crypturellus undulatus. The sequence goes on along the minus strand of VWPW01006762.1, from coordinate 184,494 downwards.
TTGACAGAGCGGTAGCAGGATGATGTTTCTGTTCCCACTCCATCTTGCTTTGTTGGATATTTATAGGACATATTTATGAATCCATATGACTTAAGGATCGGACCTGCACTAAACCACAATTTAGACCGTGATTGTTCTTTTTTGAATGTAGGGACAAAAGAGAAGGAATTTCTTTGTTACAGTCTCTTTCAAACCATCTATCTCCAGGGCAAGCTACCCCTAAACCTTAAGACGGTCAGCGGTTACAGAAAGACCAGGAACCCAGAGCTCTGGTGCTCCTCTCACTTGCTATCCCTACTGTTCTGGCTCTCCTAGTCCACGGTTACCTCAGGTCAGTGAAAACACTGCAGCACAGTTTTGCCTGAGATTTTATCATCCTGCTCTTTAGAGTTCCAGGTCTTTTCTGCAGACACACTCCCAGAGTTCCCAGCACCTTCCATTCTCCAGCCTTGCTCATGTAATTCTACATGGAGAACATGAGCACCCTCTCTGTGTGATCCTGAGTGCTTTAACACGTCCTTCATTCCCTCCCCAGGAAATCTCTTATCATCTATGAGTCACCTTGGAGCTCGAAAGCCTTTTTTTTGCGGACAAGTTACAAACAGGTCCTGAGAGAAAACCCTTCCTTTAAGTTTCTTTTTCCCCACTACCTGCCACTGCGTGCGAGGTCTGGAGGGCTCTAGGATGACTGGAGAGCTGTCCTACTGCCTGCTGCTCTGATCACAGTGACTGACATGAGTCATGGAAATGGTGAGGAAGACAGATATCTGGGGCAGTGATAAATCCATAGTACCTCACAGTTCTGTGCTCCAGGAGGCGACCCCTTCCTGTAACATCACCTGATTTTTAATAATTACCTGGGAGAGGCAAGAGATAGTATTAAGACCAGAAGGCTGCAGAAGGGGAGGAAGAAGAAAAGACTCTTGCTTGCCCTTGGTCCTCTGGAACTTGTTATCAGGACCTTGTCAACAAAGCCCTCCCGAACTACTTCTGACTTTCTGCTTCAGTAAGCTGCCAGTCCATGGTCAATCTATCTCACCACAGTTTTGTGCAGACATCTTTACATACTGGTGCTCCACAATTTTCATTTGTTTGCATTAGTGTCCTGTGCAGAGCCATTTACCATGAAAATGGAAAGGGGATAGAATTTATTCCATATTACTCCAGTGGCTTGCAATGATTATAAGCTGACTGAGCCATGCAGTCCCCTGATTTTCAATCCTTAATATATTACATACAGTCCCACATGGTTCTTGCAGAGCTGAATGCTCATATTTTTACTTATTTTCATGTATATCTCATCTATTACTCCTATCCCTATCTGCTGCACCCCCAAATTTTTAGCTGTCCTAATCATTCCAAGTAACTTCATTGATGCAGTAAAACACAAACTGATCCAAAAATGCTTTTACTCATTCAAGTATTTTCTTTCTTGTTCTTCAGGTTCTTCTATGCAAAGTAATTCTGCATCTTCTCTGTCCTTAGTCCCTTCTGAGACCGTGCTGAAGTTTTGTGCTTCATTGTACCTTTATGATGAGCCTTCTATAATCACCTGAATTACTGGCCTCTGTTTCCGCCCTCTTCGCAGCCATCCTGTACATGCTCGGCTGACACTGCCTTCCCCACACTGCTCTGCAGTACCACTCTAAGAAAGCCCTTGTGGAGGAGGGAATAAGTGACAACTGGATGGCAAGGACAGGACTCTCATTCAACCCTGCAATAAGGAAGACCACCATGTTGTCCAGTACCATTAGTAGGAAAAGAAGCCATATGACTCTGTCCTCTTTGCTGGTTGGCATGTTATAAATGCCTACCAGTTCATACAGTGCATACAGCTGTGCTCCAGGAGCACGTTATTTATTCTAGTCACTGGCCAGCTGTTTATATACATCTTCTTTTGCTAATATGCTGCTGCCCAGCATGAGAGTCAAGCTCCTTCTTCTAGAAGCTGGCAACCAAAAGAGAAGACAGCTGGCACAGTGGAAGGAGGGAAAACCAGCAAATGCCATGTTAACCTCTGAGGTAACATTAGGAGAAAAGGGAAATTGCATGAGATTCTGGAATATTGATAAGGAAATTTGTGGGAAAACGAGAGAACAGCGAGAGTAGGAAAAGGGTTGGGGAGGTACTGCGGAAAATAGAGGAAGATAGGAAAAATACAGAATATAAGGGTACTGAGTGTAGAAAACAAAATTGGCAAAGAGACAGGAAAAGTTATAGATTAAATAAAAGAATTAGAAAATGGGAAGAGGAAAAGTGGAGAAGTAAGAAAACTGAAAAAGTGAGACTAGGATAAGTCAGATCATGTTATTCATATTTCAGTGCATTGTTTTTTTCTGTTGCCCTGTTGATGTGGTAAGTTGTTTAGGGGCTTAGTTATTCTTATTTCAGTAACAATGATTACATCTGGAAAGCGTTGTCAAGGCAATTAAAAACAAAAAAAAAGAAAAAATGTTAATTAACTACATCAGGCAGAATTGTCAAAGAACATTTTTTTCCAGAACAATGTAGTTCTATTGCAGTCTAATGTTTCTTGGGACTGCAGTGATGGGAGAATGGGAAAGTCTAATATTTGACTTGACAGTGTTGAAACATTTCTATCAATTTGATCTGGTTTACTTATTAAAGATAATATAATCTCATTAAGATTGAAGATGAGAATAAATGAAATGAATCAGAATGCTCAAATTTGAGATGTTTTGATGATATCAAAGTGAAAGGTTTTGTTAATTAATCAAATTCTTCTGAGATGTCCCATTTTTATTGATATTGATATTTCAAAATTCTTTGTGGAATAAAAATGCTGCTTTCAATCATGTGCAACCTTAGTTAATTCAAAAATTATTAAGAGCATGGTTTCGTAAATAGTAGGGTTATAAGTCTCCAAGAACTGACTACAGTCCTCTAGTTGAGCATTTTATACAGTAAAACATTTCTGAATCAATTCCTTTTTTGCCAAAAGCATAGTGCTTAGGATGTGATTTAATACAGTAAAACCACTATAAATTTTGTTATACTGCCCCAAAGGTTAATTACTTTCACTGTTTCAAATTTGTGCCTCATTTCTAATCTGCATCCATCGAGCTTTCTTTGATATCCAGCCACTGTGCCTTGCTTTGCTTCTGTCTGTCAGATTGACAAAACTTCTGCTCTACATGTCAGTGTTATGGACTAGGCATATGTTACTGTTTAGTTTTTTCTTCTTCTTTTTTGTTTCCTTGTTTGTTAAATGGGCTGAGATTCTTGACTCTTTCCTTATCAGTAGGATATAGCTTTTACTTAGTAGCTGTTCTTGGAATTCTCTCCATCAACACCTTTTCTGAATTTCCAGCACCAAAAGTCAGCATTGCTTTTGCTACCTTGGTAGCAAATATAGCAAATATTTTCCATCTATCCATGAGGACAAAATTAATCTGTCTGGATAATCTTGCACTTACTTAGATCTCTGGTTCATTTGCTGCCCCCAAATTTGCTCCAGATGATTGGATCTAGTTTCGTTTCGCCTCAGGATAGAGTCTCCCACACAGGGCCGATTCAGCCAGCCTGACTTCACATATGGCTGTGTGAAACTCAGCTTTATTTTCCTTTCATCCAGATAGACAAACAGTTGAAACAGTTCTAAGTAAGTAACCTGTTCTTCACATTCTTTACCATGCCTTCAGGTTTGCAGAACTTTTCTATTTTCATGATTAACAAGATTTCTGACTTTATAGCTGACACTATTCTGACCACATGACCTATGGAGGTCCCTTCTAATCTATATGAAGCTATAGTCTTAAGATTTTCTTCCTAATAAATACAAACAGTAAAGAACAATTTACTGAAGCTCTCTCCTACAACCTTCATGCTTGATAATGATTCACTGCTTACAAGTATACTTGAGAACAATTAATCAATTTTTAATCCATTTAATGTTTGGCCTGATGATTTTGTGTTCCCCTAATTTCTTGTTCAAAACATTGCATGGCACCAAACCAAGTGCCCTAGAGAAGCCTAATATATCATCACTGTTCATTCTACCAGGCAAATTTATAATCTCATCAAAACCTCTCAAGATGCACTAGCTTTTCTAGCAGCAAGCTTTTAAAAGGAGAGTCATAGATAACTAAAATTAATGTTTTAGCAGAGCCAACACAGAACTCAAGAGACTTGTCTTGGCTTTATTGAGTGAGTAATACTTCTTTCTCATTCCATTCTGTAACTTCCCCAAATTACGGTTTAAGTCTTTGTTGTGAGAACAGCAGTTTGAGGGATGAAGCCAAAATGACACAGTTTGTTTTTTAAAAGTCTCCTTTCTTGTTGGTATCTAGTTTTCAGATTCATAAGGAGAAGAAAAATTTTGTTGCTTATATTCATTGCTAAAAAGCAATATTTGACCTCTACTGAATTAGTGAACTCTGTCTGCTTGGAATACAGGAATGTCTCACTTAAAAAAAGGCAGAGCATGAGGTGCTTTTTAATTAAGTAGTTTTACTTGTATATGAAATACTTCTATTAATGACAGTTATGTAAGTGCGTGAAGCTTATTATTATACATTACAGTGCTATTTTTGTATTAATCTATAACCTTCAAAATTATATTTTAAATAAATCAGTTATCCTTATTATTTAAGCAGACAAACCAAGAGTGTTTTATCCAGAATATCCAGTTTGATAAATGATTTAATGTGATACACAGTTATTGTTTTGTAAGAACATAGAGGAAAGATCACACAGAAAACAATTAGAAAGAAATGTGGGAGGAAAACTGAAAAAGGATAGCACAATTTGTGTCAGTGTAAGAGAAAATGGTTATAAAATCATAGCTAACTGCTACTCAAATAGTGGATAAATGAAGATAAATGTCTAAGGCATTTATTACTGGAGAGACAGCAATCCAGGAGAGCGCTCCATCTTACCAGCTGGAAAAGGAAGGGAGGAGTACAATGAAAATCTGTGGAATTTATATGTAGCAACAGAAAGAAAATAGTCACAACTAAGTTACCAATCTTTGCCTGCCCTATTCTTGACAAACACCTCCCTCAATCTTTATGCATGGAATTTATCTCCCTAATGGTAACTCCTACCATTAGCTGCTGCTAGTATGTTCCCTCTACAGTGCAAAGGCAGATGCACAGGCACCTATGTAACTTAATTTCCCCCATTTATACTGGACTGGAGATGTCTGTCACCACTTCCTATCAGGAGAGACTAGATTTAGATGAGATGCTTGACGTTCGTGACTTTAGGCATCTTATGTGAGTGCACCTATTCCACAATATTCCGTTGGTTTGCACTGCCAAATGATCCTATGGAGATTTAAACTCAAGTAGGAAGTATAGCGACGACATATAAAACAGCAGGAAAAAAGTGGCATATGAATGTGTTAGAACATATGTTTAATGAAATTAACTGTGTGATTTTTTTTAATGTGATTTCCTCAGAGTTTCCAGTTGTGCAAAGACGTGCACTACAGAACACCAAACACAGTCCTCCTCTTTGCATGACTATTGCAACCTAAAAGGATCTGATGCAAAATAACAAAGCACTTGCACATTAAGTGGTTATGGTAAGTTTCTCTGGATGACTGCCTAAGAAAATAAATAGCATGGTTAGATCCTTGGCTGACGTAGCGGAGTAGGCTCGATATTTTTGCCCACTCAGAGTAACTCCAAGATGAAAAATAATATACCAGACGTTTTTCTATACTAAAAGTCATTCCTCTTCCTTCATGTACCGCCCCTAGTGAACTCCAGGCGTATTTAATTATATTACCATATGTTGCCCTCCCGAATAGACGTATTTTTAATAACTTAACTCAAGACTATTCTATTCATGAATAATTTGGGATGAGGATGAGGGGGTTGCTTTGTTCTTTTTCTTCAAGCAACCCTTCAGCAAACTCAGAAAGAAAAAGACTTCTACAAACAAAATTAAAATTTAGCTAGTATTGTGTAAGCTAGCTCTAGTCTTTTTCTCCAGACAAGAGTAGGATAGTATAGACCAAGAATAAGATAGCTGAAGAGGACCATTCATCCTATCCTACCTCAGATGTCTAAGAGCAATATAATGGGCTAGGTTGAGCCTATCTCCAGTAATGAGAAAAGTCAGTTTGAACAGATTGGTACGAAAGAGTACGAAGGGTAGGAAAGGTTTGGTTTTTAAGACCAGTAAAAAGGAAATAAACTAGATGGCAAAAAGATGATCTAATAAAGTTACTTGCAAGCCTTGATATTACAGTCTTGGTCCAGTACAACTACTGTAGTGCCACTTGAACTAGATGTTTATCCTGTGTGGGTCTGTATGTTTGGATGAGTAGAAACCCCAAAACCTTTGGTTTAAAACAAGCAGTGCAATTATTGCTGTCTGATGTGGTGTAACTCTGCAGAAGAATATAACACTTTGACTGATTTGCTAAATGTATTAAGCAGTTTTCTTAGTGCTAAATGTATTCATCTCAAGGCTCACTGGTTGAAGGGACCAGCAGCAAAATGTTATTATTTATAATTCAATAAATAACTAGAAATACAGAGGTATGTGCATCTGTAGACAAAGGTGCGAATATTTCTGCTTCTCGTAACTGCTGGAGTTGTTGACTAATATGGACAACCCATATAAAGGGAAAATGTAACAGAAAATGGCACTCTTCCATGGTCAGGATAACTGCTAGGCCTGATGCATGATAATTCTTTCTGCAGTGAGGATGAGAAGGAAATATTTGATATAAAATTTGCTACTGCAATCTTAGGGTACATTTTAGTGCTCCAATACAAAGAAGCCACTCAAACTGCTTAAAAAAAAAAAAAAAAAAAGTCTAGTTCTTTTATCAATAGTGTAGCTAAATTTTCTTGGAAGGAACAACAAATGAGATTTTCCTCTCAGTTCTTGAAGTCTGAGAGACTTTGTTTATATTTAAATGCTTCCTTCTGTTACAGTGTCATTGAGGAGTGTGTTTTATTCTTTTGCTGAGTTCACACGATGCCACTCCTTTTTCCAATGCCTTGGTAGCAGATTGGCTTCATAAAAAGCCATTGTGCATTAAGCCACTTTTCCACCCAGCATCTTCCTTTCACAAAACTTGGTCAGCTAATTTTCATCTTCAGCTGATGCAGCAAAAGCTTCAGAGCTGGTGTAACAGAGCCGTGATTGATGACCATAATCGTCCCTGCCTGGACTCAGAGTGTATCACCTACCAATTTCGTCTGTTCCTGCCAGCTAAAAAATTAAAGGTCCTGGCTCCACTAACCAAGTAACTAAAGGTCTCTGGTATGGCAGCAAACCTCTGCATCAACTATCAGAACTGCTTGACACCTATTTGCTATGTGAATAAAGAGATCTGAGCTCCTTCACTCATGAACTATTAACTATTGAGGCTGCAGGTTAATTCTGCTGTGCAGAACAATTGAACACGCAGGGAGCTTGAAGAGAGCAAAGAAGTTAATTCTGCAGCTCTTGAACAACATTTGCCTCATGTCTGCAATGTGGTACTCTGAGACTGTGGAAGCTGCAGCTTTGAAACAGGGAGAATAATCCTCAAACTGCTTTATGGCTTTCACATACATTTCTCATTCAGAACATACACATGCTGCCTAAGACAAATGGCTATAAAATAGCCAGATATAAATATCTGGACACAAGACAGATGTCTCCAAGTTGTCTCTGTGGAGCTGGAGTGGGATGGCAGGAAGGTGGTGTAGGAAGAGAAAACAGGAAAGCTCACAAGGGAGTTTAGAAAATTACTGCTGCAGACCTGTTCACATCAAAACATATTGGAGTCACTGCAAGGCTCCTCAGCAGCTAGTGCATCTCTGCTCTGCAAGGACCAAAGCTGATAATTTCTTGCCTGTAGAGATAGGCTTGAGACATCTCATTTCTTGCTAATGTAAGGATTTATCCTCTTATCAGAGAGCAACCCCACATTCAAGGGGCTGCAGTTTCACTGTCAGTGTTGCCAACTCTCATGATTTTATCAAAAATTTTCTCATATTCAGTGCTCTTCTAAAAGCTCCTGGAGCCATGTGATAACATAACAGTCTCAGATTTCATTTTCAGCCATATAATGATTTGATTCCTTCTGGTAGGGAAAAGAGCTTGAAAATGTGAGTCATGAAGACCAGTGGTAAGATCCCTCAGTATTTTTTTAACCGTTGGTGTTTTAAGAACATCTCATGGTATCATCAGGCCTAACTTGCAGTGCTGTTTTCTTTCTAGTGTTAAATGATTCATTTTGACTGTTTGAGGCCAGGCGCAAAGTGTCAGGAAAACAGTAATATGGGCTCTTTACTCAGGGAAAAGATGCTTCTGTGCAAAGCTCTGCTGCACAGGGTGGGTAAAGATCAGTGTTCCTCTCAACATGCAAGCATGATTGCATTTCGTTTGGGATGGCTTTTAAAGGTCAAGTCTGTTTACAGGCACTGAGAAAAAATAAAATGGGATTTAAAAAAATCTTGTAGTATATGCATAACTGACAGTGACCATTTCAGCAAATTAAAGAGTGGCAATGGGTCCTGAAGTATACTGTGTTCAGTGAAAATTCACTTGTATAGGAATTGTACTGCTTTTCTTTTAATATTTGGGACTTACCTATTTCAAATGAAAGGCTTTTGGTAGATTCTGTATAATATATTGAAAAGTTCCAATGCTGTGACAGCCTGGATAGTTCCTAAACAAGGCAGGCACAGATATTCCCCTCATAGTAGCAAGATTTTGTAGCTTTTCATAGTGAAGGTTCTCAAAGTTACTGAATGCAGATCCATTCTCTGTCCAGGAAGTCCTCCACAGAATAATCTATTATTTTCTCTGAAAGAGAGAGGTATTAAAAAAAATCTTTATTTCTTTTTCCAAATGATCCTTTTTAATTATACCAGTAGAAGATGATGATTTTTACTGTACTGATTAGGTTTATTCAGTTTTTAAATCACCTGTGATTTTATCACAGTTCATATTTCATGCTTGCTTTTTTGTTCAAAATTTTATAAAGTTTATTGTGAAATTTGTTTAAAAAAGCTAAAAACATGAGAAAACACTTCAGTACTTAGAACAAATTCTGCTTTTCAGAGGTATTTGCAAGTAATCTCTGCTGATTCTTGTCCAAAACCAGGATTTGCTGTTAATACTTTTACAGCTTTTTGTCTGGTAGTGTAGTCACTACTTGAATGTGCAAATTCTATCCAGATGTGTCAGTCCAGCAGAAAATTCCTGTAGGACGAAGTGCAAAGTCAGGTGGCAATAGTTTTTCCTCATCTAATAGTGCCTCCTACATGCGACTGGAGCTTATGAAGCTCCCTCTCCTTAGTCTGTCCACTCCACAGAAGAGTTTTCACCAGAGCCAAACTTCCATGGCTGACCAGGATGACTGTCTTGTGGAGCATGATTTGTGGAGATATTTGTGGAGATGTTTGGAGACATTTTTAAAAAGTGCAACAGGAGTGCACTTTGTACTCACTATTACTGAGTGAATTATACATTTTAAGACCAAACAACAACAACAAAAAAGGCCTTGAGCCCTGACCAAACCATTGTGCATGTGAGGAAACAAACCTATCATAACTACACTCATTTTTTTCTCTGCTCTTTGAAAAGCTCTTTTTATTTTTTTTCCTCATTACCAATTAAATAACTAGGATTGGGCAATCTAGAATTCGTCACTCCACAAAGCTTCATAAAGTGGCAAGCAGCTGAAAGAGGCTCTTGCAATGGCAAATATTAGACAATCTGAAGAGAAGCACTCCCTTCCTGCAATAGCCTTTTTGCAATTCGCATCCCAGAGTGCTAGCCATGTGAGAGGTAAGATAGCAAACTTCTCATCTAGCAACATGGATTGCCTAAAACTAAAATGTTTGCTCTAAGTAATCTAGGCTTCCTGTAGAGCCATAAGTTAGGCATTTGAGAGAGATGATGAGGATGAGAGCGAGTATGAATCGCACTCTGGAGATGTAACTTTCTTCCTCTGGTACTTCTGTGGAGACCAGAGACTGGCTCTCTAGCCTGGCCTAGGCAACTAGCTTTTCACCAGAGCTTTTCCCCACACAGTGTAATGCTGTGTGCCATTAACTATATGACAGAGTCTGGCAGAGCAGCTTTCTAGTAAAATTTGTAGTGAATTTTCTAGTAAATTTGGAAAATTACGAGAAAGGGCATTGATATACTCCAAATGGAACTTGTTTGCATCCATTTATATCATGGAAACAGAAGTATAAAAGAATTGCCAAAAATTCTGTCTCCAGGAGTAACTTCATCTCTGATCATAATCAAAGACCAGACAAGACCACATTTATTTTCTTGCTGCTTGCTTTGCAGACTCACTTCTCTAGCAAACTCATACCAACAATATTCTTTGTATCCAGGAGCTTAAATATTTGCTTTAGCATTAGAAAGACAGGTAAGTAAATTAGATATATGGTGCACCTGGGGATACCTGTCATGATATAATACACATTTTCACTTGTTTCCAGCAAATAAAAAAATAATGGATTTTCATGAAGTTCCACTATTTGCAATTTGCTACTGACACAGTACTTATATGCATGGTTGATTGATACCAGAATTATGTTAAAGAACAGCATTTTATAGTATTTATTTTAGTAAAAAGTTACTTATAGTATTTATTTTTACTTACAGTGAGTCACAGGGAAACTGGAAAAATTGCATCTCTTTCTGTAAAAATACTTAACAAAAAAATAGCTTTTATTGTGGTGCAAAGAGCCAAAATTGTAAATGAGTTTTTTGCGTTATCTTCACGAGAAAGAACAACCATTATCCAAGGAACTGGCATATAGAGAAATGAGCCTGCCCTGAGCCGCATATTCATGTTACTGTGCAGAGGCAACTTCAAGGTTGCCAGCTAAACTGTTTAACAAGTCTGTCAGTGAGTCAGATCCTGCTGCTAGAGGAATATCTTTCAAAGCCCAGCATCTGGGTCCTTTATTGCAATCCAGGGAATGATCTTTTAGTATGATTGTAGTTGGCACAGATTTAGACAGGACTGCCTAACTTACCACTGCCTTTATCTTCTTTCAGATAGCTTATTTCCTTTGAGCTGCTTATTTAAGTAGATCTGGGATGTTTTATTTGATTGTTTTTTCTTTTTTCTTTTTATTTTTCTAATTTTAGGTCTCTTACCCAATGTTGTTTTACATTTTATTCTCAATGTCTTTGGTTGGAAGAGGCAGGGTCTGCTGCGGGGCAGATGAGATGCAGACCTTACATTTTTCTCTGGGATGTGTGTGCACCTAGAAGATCCACCAAACAGAGACTCATGTTTTGCCTTGGAAGATCCAAATCAGGGACATTCATGTGCTTATAAATGTTGGATATCTGCTGACAAGTCAGATAAATCTTATTCAGGTTATGTTAAACTTATAGGAATATTTTTGCTTTTCCAGTCATTTTACAGTCAAAGAGGGGTCATATTTCATTTACTGACATGGAATCCTCCTGGCTGAATTATATATATTTTACCATGACTCAGGTAAGAACCCATTCCGTGCCAAATGTAGCAGTTTATCTCCATATTCTCAAAGTATGTCTTGTCGGATGATCTGTGAAAATATTTGTCACTGGGTGCAGCATACAGGCTGCCTCTAAGAGGCCAAATTGTGAGGCCCAAAATAGATACTTCGACACATGGTTTGCCAAATGTCTTCCCAGAAATCCTCTCAATTGACTCATATAGGAGCTCTGTTTTACTATGTAATCTTTGATAGGAACAGGTTATTATATGGACTGAGAGAGAGTAAATCTTCCAATAACTATCCTAACATACACAATTCAATATTGATCTGATTTTAGCAAGGTCACTATGTCTTCTACATTTAGACCAGAGTGCTGTCCCTTTTAAGGCTGCGGGGCTCCAGTTCACCAATGTATAGGTGAATGTATCCTGTGGTCCATTCTTTTTTGATAGAATCCTTTCACAAGCACAGGTCTGGCAAATATTTTTTTGTTTAGCCTTAGGAGTCCCATTCTTGGTTGATCTGTAGAGTTACCAGAAGGCTGGTTATGTTTATGTCAACATTTAGATACACTAAGACAAAATCTTAACATGATATTTTATAAGTGTAAACATCCTTTCAAGTTTGCCTTATATTCTTGTACTGTCTCTTCCGCCACTGGACCTATTTTGCTTTCGTTTTCTTTTTTTTTTTTATTTCCATGATATGTCCAGATGAATATCTTATCAAAATCTGTCTTCATACTCTGATTTTTTCTGAAGGTCTCCCCGCATGTGAAAATTTCGCTTGTGTCCATATCCTTTCAGGGCTGTATTCTTTCTTGGTTTGGGACAGATATGTGACTTCTCATCGTTTTTGGACTTTAGACAGCTGGACCTGGAATGCTAATGAAATTTTGTACATCTTCTCTGTAAAAGTCCTTTATTCACAACTGGAGATGCACTATTTACTTTCCTAAATGGTTAGATCATTATTTTGCTCAGGCTATTATTTTTACTCGGTAAGATTTCTGCTATTTTCTAGCAGTTAAATTCTATCAGAGAAAAATATAAGCAACGTGCAAGCAGATAACTCATTTCTTAAAATATTCCAGCTGTTGACTGTCTTGATTAAGCGAAGAATTACTCTTATGCTTTTCACATTAAGGTCCTCTGCATTTAAGTACTAGTGGGTGGATATTTCAAACAGAAACCTTTTGATTAGGAGAGTGTAGGTGATGTATTATCTTCTCATTTTCAAATAATCTCCCTATTAGAGAAAATGTGAGTGGCAAATGAGGAGTTTCTCCTTCGGGTGTCCGCCTTGTGCATGCAGCAGGTTTCCCAGGAAATGCTCACTGGTATTTGTAAATGATCTGTTCTCCATCTGAGAGCTCTAAGTACTAGATGCAGCTGCTTATGGTTTACCCCATTTGTAAATAGTCTTAAATATGCATGATTATCTCCAACAGATTGCTTTACTTGCAGGATTTATGAGATTTCTGACTTCTCTGTTGTAAAATAATTTGCCGTAGTGTTTCTTCCACCTTCCTTTCCAAATAGACCGGAAAAAGGCACATTTTGGGAGCCAAAATTTTAGAATAGTTAGAAAATGTAAAATCAAGGAACGTCAGTAACTTGAATGTTTAGAATGCTAATCACTTACCTCACAGGAGTACTTTTTCCTCCCTTCCTTATTCAATATGCCATATGCCAGCAATTAGCAATGAGTCAAATTACAGCTCAGCACAGTTTTGTTCATGCATAGAAACCAGTTACTGGAGTAGGCAAGAACCAAACTTAATCCAGCGACTATTCATAAGTGCAATGTAAAGGGCAAATGGAAATTGGCTGTAAAATTATAGATGGTGAAATGTCAATGTTATAAATTATTTTAGTTTCAATGTTCTGAGAGGCAAGAGAGAGTTTAGTAAATAATTCAGTTTTAGATATTTCTTTGTTTTCTTGAAAAAAACTGTATGTCTTTTTACTTTGAGACTAGAAAGACACTAATCCCAATTGGGACCCCACAGTGCTGGTGACCTCATATAGATGTCAAGGAGGACAGGCCCATTTTGACCTGTATTGTACTGCATTCAAGACATGATAAACTGCTTGTGGCATATAAAAGAGTGAGAGAGAGAGGGTAACGGGAGTTGTTTCTAAAAGAAGCAATGGGTGCAGATTGCTGTACCCACTTCAGAGCAGCTCAGACTACAAGAAGGCTCTTCTGGACTCTAGGTGAGAGATGAGTCCCAGTCACTTCAACTCACAACTCTCACAATTCTAATTCTTCTGCAGATAATTTTAAATATGTGTGTGTACACATATAATCATTTCTCCTGGATTGTTTAGAAGTGGAGAGATGAAGTGTCACAGTGGAAATGATTCTTGAAGGATTTAAAGAAATAATGAAAACAATGAGCACCTGTGATAGGAGTTCCCAGTACAAGCCATATTTTATGTAATTATACAGTTACATGACATAGTTATTATTCTCTCTGTAGTATTCCCTCTGTATTATTCTTCATATTTATTATCAAAATCATTACAATGAAAATCTGACTTGCGACTGTTAAAAACTAGATTTTGATTTTCTATGTCTCTCAAATGTTGTAAAATTGATGTTTATAAGAAAAAAAAAAGGACAAGCCAAGATGTACTATAAATACATATATAATCTTTTCTAAAAGATTATGTTAAAACATCTCCTGTTATTTTGCCTTCGGGAACTTGAACCAATATGATATTTTCTACTCCAGGTCGTCAGCTTGGTTTCTCAGATTGCTAACTATCACATCGATAGCACCATGACCATCAGTGTTATCTCAATCTTTCAAATTTTCTTTAAGGCAATTTTTAAACATTTATTTTGTTCTGAATTATGTCTAACCTATTTCCTAAATGTTTGCTATCTCCTATACTTAAATCCTCAAAAAATCAAATTAGAAAAAAAAAATAGAAAAAACTCCATACACAATTTTTCAAATTGATGTCCTGAATACTCTAGAATTTGCAGGACTATGCTCTGACAGAAGTAGATAACCCACAGGTATATTCCACTCTATTGATCCACATCTCTGTTGCAATCAGAGCCAATGTACTATCTTGCTGCATTTGTCTGAATATTTGCTGACATAAAATGCAAATTGATACATAATAATCCAAGACTCAGTTTCTAGATAAGTAGGTAAGACTGAAAACTTTTGTATTACCTTAAGGTATTTTCTTGTTTTGTTGCTGCTATTTTCTAACCCACATGGAGGAAGAACTTCTCAGAGGCTAGTGTCAGGATAACCTAATTTTTTACAGAATTATTATGTGGCTTTAGATAACTAACGTCCCATCCTTGTCACTGCTGGCTTCCTGACTGTCTTAAAGTCAGTCACATTCATAGAGTTTTTTTTTCATCTAGGAGAACAGCATTTACCTCCTTGGGCATTTTGAACACCACCTGTTTATGCTAAAAAAAAAAGAAGAAGAAGAAAAAACGATTTTGAGAATGATTAGTATTCCACTGTGCTTTTTAAAAGAACAAGGCAGTTGAAAAGTTTGACTGACGAGGTACTTGATCGTTACATATTCATAGATATATTTCAAGCTTCATAACTACCATAATCAAGTAATGATAATCCAAGACCCACTGTGGGAACTTACTTCAATCTATGATGCTTCATATTTTTCTTTTGTTTCCCCATTCTCCCCATCTCTGATCTTGATGATCTCAAATTAAATTCTCCGGAAAAATACTCTTAGATATGCTATCATCTTAAAAACTGCAGGGATATACAATAGAAGACAAACAGAACCATATTTCTTTGCATAATAAATAACCATTTTGTTTAACTGTTTTCATGAAATTCAAGCAAAGTACAGCATTCTGCACCAAGGAAGGAATAAATCTGTGCAGCAGTAGAGGCTAGGAGTCAGTACTCACTGCTCAACTGGAAACAGCCCTAAGAAACCTTCTCTGGATGACTCTCTTTTGGAGAGGTTGTACTAGACAAGGTTCCTCCCAGCCACAGTGATTGTATGGTTCTATGCTTCTATGTTGTTTTTTCTTCTAATAAAATATACAGATTTCTTTTTCAGTAAACATTTTTTTTTTTAATCTTGCTGAGTAAAAGTGCTTCAACTCTATTTCAGAGTGTTGTATTTTGTGTCTGAAGAATGCATTCTTCCATTTTGTATAAAGAAATGCCAGTTTCAATGATGATATACGAATCTTCATTGGTGGGATGTTTCAGATTCTGTGGAATTGTTTTAAAAATTGCATGTCATTCAGTTAAAGGGGAAAAAAATCCAGCCATGAGGAAGCTAACGATTTTTTACAAAGTAGAACACCTGTACTCTGCAGAGTACTGGGGTTTCATTAGAGGGGCAAAGGAGCCAGTGAAAAGCAAAGCAAAGAGAAGGCATAAAAAGCAGGTAGTAATGGTTGTTGCTACTCTGGTAAAAAATCTGTAAACTCTGCACAAAAAAAAAAAAAAGATAAAATTGCCTGTATGATTTGCCTTTTGTTTGGAGTTAGAAAAATATAGACATTTTTCAGATTATGACTCTCTTCTGTGTCCTCTTCAGAGTGAGTTGTGGTCTCACATCTCACAGATGTGTGAGATGTTTCTTGTGGAGAATTTAGGTATTTTCTGCTGGATTGTTTTTTTGGGAGATTGCTTTTTTTTTTTTTAAACTAAAAAGAGTTCATATATGGCTAAGGTGCTTACAATGACTGTATGGTGAGGTTTACAGGATAAAAAAAATTGTTTAAGGTACGAACAGCTTCTATTTTTCAGATAAAGTTTTCAAGGAGCCCATGAATGCTCAGAAGTAACTCAGTCTTGTCATGACTCACTGATTAATGCATATCTTGAAAATGTTAAGATCAATAAAGTAAACTTTTTTAGACTACATGTGTCAGATTAGGCTACTCTAATAATAATGAGATGACCTTTATATATCTTAAAAATGTATTTATGGCAATCAACAGTTAAAAGCCTTCTTGAGCGTGAGTCAGTATTTAGAATACTGTTTTTGAAAGCTGCTAGTGACCTTATCTTCTGTGAATTTGTTTTACGTGTGTTGCAAGCCATTTATCCTTCCAGTCTCTTTGAAAACCTGTGACAACGAGTTTCAAATTTAAATAGATTTATATGTAAAAAGTAGCTCTTGTTTTAAATATACAATCATCTGACAATTTTGCAGGAAACAAATTCCCTTCTTCCGTGTACTTGGGGAAATAATAAATGTCCTTCCTCATTGAACTCCTATTTTTATTAAAGAACATAATATCCTCTCAATGTCACTTTTAAGTCAGAGAGCACTCTTCTGTTCAGCCTTACCTAACCTGGAAAGTGTGTGTTCCACACCTCCAGTCATACTTGTTGCCTTTTTTGCTCCATTATATCATTTTTAGAAGAATGGCCAAGAGCTTCACATGGCATTTAAGACGAGGGCACTTTATGAATTTATGCAGTAACGCAATGAATGAAGATTTCTGCTTCATTCTTTATGTATTTCTTAATCATTCCTATCATTCATCAAATCATTCTATTTGCCAGTCACTGGGCATGTAGTTAATGTGCATAGTTTTCAGAAAACAATAATTCTGGGATTTCTCGCCTTCGCAGCAATAGTTCATTCAGAGGCCAGACTTCTTCAGACAGTGCCATTTTGCACTGGTGATATCAGTTACTAAAACTGGTGATAATCTTGGATGGTTCTTTCTAAATTCTGGTTGATGACCAATTCATACAACCTGGGTTCAAGTCTAGACCCATGTTCATTTTTTCATTTAAAGTTATTTCCAAATCTTTGAAAGGACCTTCTCTATTTTTGCCCTATTGTTTAGGGTTTTATAAGTCTGATAAATAAAAATTATTTTTTCATTTCTATGTTAAACCTTTTGTAAAAAGCAACAACGATGATAAAAAAATAAGATTGACTGTATAAAAGTTCTACCTGATAGGGTACAAATTTGCTCTTTCCCCTTGCTCCTTTCTTCTTCCACTTCCTACCTAGGTCTCTTCAATTGAATATCTACTGTCCCTCTGCTGTGTGTTTTTTACTTATATTATACTATATACTATAGTATATATATATATATGCACTTATACTATAATTACTTTTTAAGAAGAAACTTGGCATTTTTCTGAGATAGAAAAAAAGAAATTTGATAGCAGGGGTCTGAGTTTGTTTCTCAGATTTTGGGTGCAGGGCAGGGCACCGTTAAATCGGACAAAGAACTAAGTAGTTACACGATATGGATCTTTGTAGCACATGGAGAAATGCATGTCTCTTTATCACTGAAATACCTCCTGACAGCACCGAGGTCAAAATCTCGTGCTATCTTTTCTTCTGAAAGACATCTTTAGCTTCACTTTCCTTTTGAGAATTTGCTCTCCAGTCACTTAGAAGGCTTTGCTTGTTAAAGACAGCTGCAATACCTGATGACATTAATCCATCTGTACTACTTTACTCCCAGCAGTATGGGAAATAGATTGGCTGCTGCGATTTCAGCCTGAGATGCAGTGACATGTGTTGCCTTTTGTGGCTGCAGTCACCCAGTGAGCAGTAACAAAAGGATTTTCCACTTACAAGCACTTTGCTACATTTCAGTTTGCAGAACTAATTTAGGAGAATGCAGTAGACAGCTAATTGAGCTATCCTAGTTTGTTATGATGAACTGACAAACTAATTTTTATTAATAGGCTTTTTGAAACGTAAGATTAAATTGCATATTGTGTGTTGATTCGTCTGATGTATCACATGAAGTTATCCTGATATTAGCAGGAAGCATTCCTCAATTCTGCATTACAAAATAGCCTGTCCAAAAGCTTTGTTAGTTAAAATTGCTGTATGGTTTTAATGTCTATATAGAAAAAAATAAAAAGCCTAAAAATGTTTGAAAATAAGAAGGAAGTACAGATGAGGCCATGGCACATATAGACTGATATTCTATCTCCAAAAATGGCGAATAACACGTGATTCAGAGCAGACTAGTGGACATATTGGACGATCTAGGAAGAGAAATGTTTGTTCTGAGTAGATTTTCCTCTAAACTCATATAATTTTATTGGATTTGTCTCAGTGTGGAATTTATATATCCATTCATGTTTTTTTTATTTAGTTTTTGGTCGGTGTAACTGGATTTTCTTTCCACCTATGAAAACTTTCCAGTCTTTGGGAGACCTTCGTAACCTCATAGTCTTCTTGTTTTTATGACAATAGGTTGAAGAGATCAATTGTGCACATAGGTCATTTGTGTTTTGTGGGAAAAAAGAAGTATTCTCTCTAGCATTATTTCCTATTTCATTGGCTGCACCTCTGTTATCTTCAGACTGCATAGAAGATATGCTGGAATCCTGAGAAAAACCAGCGTGGAAATAGCTATTTTGGTATATAATATGTTCCTTTATTTGGGAAAGTGAATAATTCTGTATATTTTACTCTTTTCAGCCTAGTAAATTGAGTATTTTATTAATCCATGACGCCCTAGGATTATTGCTCAGATACATTACTTCAATGACTTAGGATAAAATGAAGCATGTTTCCTACTAACCTTGCCCAACAATTGCTCCTGGTGTTTGCAGAATTGAAGAAACCTTCATGCGGGAAATTTCTTGCAGCTACATCATTGTAACCCTTAAATACAGGAATCTCCCAATTCAGTTTTACTCTCTCTGGAATTTGGCAGATCACCAACATCGCCCTGGCTTCTAATCATTTAAATTGTGCAAACTTTACTTTAGATCATGTCTTCTGCAGCAAAACACTGAAAGGAGGGCCAAGCAGATGCCTCTGTTGCAGTTATGAGCTACCTTGCATTGTTGTACACAGGCATGTGGCTTGAAATGGCCATTGTATGGCCAGCCACCACTGGAGAGAGCATGAATAGAGAAAATAATTTGTCCAGGTCTCCTTGTAAATTCTGTTGGTTGACTTGCTTGAAAGACACTTTAAGGAGATTTATCTGCACAACTTCACCTGTTTTTCCAATGTACAGAAGAAACCTTTGAATAAAAAACGGTGACTTTTAAGGGAAAGAAGCCTGGAAGCTTCTCATATGGGTTATGCATAAATTCATAAATTAATATATTTTCTGTCAGTAACCTGTTAATGCAATTTTAAAAGTTCTGCCTTTGTTCTAGGCCCAATTCCACATTTCATCTTTTCTATGATCTTTGGTTACTCTTACAATAGATTCTATTTGCCAAAGTACAATGCTGTTATGAAAAAAGAAAATAGTAAGAAACACCTGCAATATATGCATGACACTAAGCTGGCCCAAGGTCCTGGGAAAAAAAAAAAAAAAGATTTCTTTATATTGTAAAGGTTATCATGTTGGCAATTCTCAAAGAGAACAGTGTGGCAGGAAGCACAACTGTTTGGGGATTGTTTTACATCAGATTTTTAGAAGCCTGTAGGATTTCTGTGCACGATGAGACGAGTATTTTGGCAAATGAAGGACTCAGCAGGTGTAAATCAACATACATCTCACTCCAGCTGACAATGTAGTATAATTACTCCAGCACTACACAGAGGAATTAATTTCCTTTAATGATTGTGTTCCCATGCATATAACCCACAACTCAGGTAGCCTGGAACCTTTAGAAGTATCGTTCCTTGAGACTAAGTGCTCAGATAACTCACCTTCTTAGACAGCAAAACCAGGGAAAAAGGCAGAATGAGGGAGTTTCTACACGAGCAGAGGAAACACTTTACAGTGGAATCAAAATAGAAGACTTGCTGGATGGAAGAAGTCAGCGTTCTGTTAATTTTCCTCTTGTATTACCTATACACATGCCTCAGGATTCGCTTACATGATAATTTGGAAAACTGGCTTTTCCTGAGCACGGGAATGCTTGGAAATATGATATCATTTTAAAGTAGAAGTGGAATTTGCACTGGGGATTCACGTGTGCTTTTATTATCCTGTGCACAGTTTAAATCATAATATTTTTACAGAATTTCTTGTGAAAGTTGCCTACCATTTGAATTTCTTTCCTCCTTTATCATCCTAACACTGCCTGGCTGGACAAAGTCTATTAATTCTTTCAAAGCCTTTCAGATTTATGATTTTATGACGTACTTGACTACATAAGACCTCTTTTACTGTTTCCTAATGCAATCCTGCTAAAATCAGTCTGATGAAAACCTCTTGGACATAATTTTCCAAGAAGTAGTTTTCTGCATTAGCAGATTGAAAAACAATATATATATATGTCTCCATGAAAACTTTATATCACATAGACACTTCCACAACAAACATTAAAAAATTATCAGTGAAGCATAACTGAAAGGAGTTAGTCACAGTGCAAAAACTGAACGGCTTCATTTATGCTTTTATTGTTTCTTTATACCCAGATTTTTACAAGTAATATACTGCCAGGCTGACCAGTGTTTCGATAGAGGAATCACTGACTGATGAGCTAGAGATGCCAGTGTTTAACTGGCCAGAACAAAGCCTCTCCTTCGAAAAAGAAGCTGGGACTCGTTTTTGCTAAACTGCTACACTGTCTCAGTAGCACTCTTGCCTCTCTTCCTTCTTTTTGATTCTCCTTCCTCTCAGGCCATCTCTAAACTACATCTTAGGGACACATTTATGTGTAATTAAGTCATAACCACCTTTTGATGAGCACCTGGAAAATTTGTTCCCCAGAGGCAAACCATATTTGCCTAGCAATCATGAATGTGTAAATCACAAATCTCTGCAGAACCGTCCCGGAGAACCTCACAATGTTTACTGTTAATGTTAACGTTATCCTTCCTACAGGTTGCATGGCTCCTCTGCTGTCATTTAGGTGATTTGAGGTAAATGTGGCTCCTGCAGGAAGGATTTCTAGTATATATACAGCAAAATTTTGTATTTTTTTTATAAACCTGGTTGCACTGAGAGCCACAAGTGGAGACTGGTACTTCATCTCAGGTCCTGCTCTTTTCTCCAGATTGGGCCAGGCCTAATCCTGTAAACTAAACACAGTCTGACTCAGTTGGAGTGGTCTCAGTAGGATTATTCATCAGCTCTAGGGGTATATCTATACAGCAAGTTCTTATAAAACCAATCTAGTTACTGGAACCAATGTCCCCTTGGTGAGGCGGTCCACCTGGTTAACTATCCTGTCAGGAGGCAGGAAGCAGGCAAAAAAGTTAATTTTGTCTTCTCTTTCATTACCTTCATTTTGTTATTTGAAGGTATCTCATTTCTCTGACCTTTCCCTGACAGGCCTTTTTACCAGATGACATTGGGAGCAAGCTGGTGTGGGTTAACTTGGTACCATTTGTAAAGCAGAGAAGGTTTGTATTGGCATGGAGGAAAGGAGAGACTTGGAAACTGCTGAGGACTATTGTGTCTAGTTCCTTATTCCAGAGGATTTTAAAATCAATGAGGTTCAGGGGATTAAGCTAAATTATCACAGTAATATTTGCCATAAAGCTATAGAAAATCCTGACATTTTAGAGGGTTTCCAAGAATAAAACTGTACCAATTTATAATGTGCATAATAGCAGACTGTAGTATAGGGTCCTTTACAGGAATAGGTTTTGAAGAGGAATGCTGACATTAAACATGACAACATCTTCCACAGAGAGTTTCTTGTTAAAAGAATGCTATTGATAGTAAGTTTCTTACCTTCTTTTTTTCATCAAGCGCAAAAGAGGAAAAAAGTAAAACACAGCTAGACAGAAGACTTCCATCAGCAGCATATTCAGATTAACTAACTCCCATTGCTGAAAAAGTTCCAGAAGGCTTAATTTTAAACACTATTTGTGACTCCTAATGTATTTAGTTGCCAGAATTAAAGAAAAGATAATGCAGGTTTACTTATAATAAGCAGCAGTAGATGATAAAATTAAGATCAGCAAAACAGGAAGACTGAAATTGTGTAAATTAAAATCAGCAAAAATCCTTCACCAGTCTCACCTCTGCAGGCACTCCCACAAACATTTGCATCTGTCAAAATACTGCATTTCTTGCACAAAATATTACCTACAAAAAGGCAAGCACTAAGAAGCCTGGAAGTATATAATTAAAGCTAAGGTCTGTTTCCTTTCCCATGTAATTTTTATTACTCATTCCTAGCCACTTAGATTTCTCCTTTTTTTCTTTGTTCTTTTTATTCCAAAATGGAAATCATTTTGTAGCTGTATGCAGCTGGTAATGCATGTTGTCAGAAGTGTATTAATTTTCTTCAGAGAGATATGTATCAAAATACTTGAGAGCTCTATCTCTTTTTATATAATGGAATATATGGTGGGCCAGAAAAAAAAATCTATTGATATAAAGAGGATTCATTCTAGATTCCCAACAGAGTGTTATAACTTTACTACAAGTATGTATATTCCTTGCAAATTTGTGTTTTTTTCTGCACTGGAAAGAAGCTATAACATGCATACTTGGTTGAATAATGTGCTTTGGTTTTTACATTTATAATCTGTGATGAACAGATGTCTGATGAAAGATACAGGATTTTGCCATTGGTGTGCCAAAAACATGAAGCATAGGTTCATTTCTGGGGAAGGGAATGGAGAGGGAAGTCCCACAGGGTCCAGGGATCACAGCTGGGGTAGGAGCAGCACCGAACCCAATACCTGGTGCATCAGGGGATGGTGTCCACCTAAGTGGAGAGCAAGTGTGCCCTTAGATTTTACATAATGTATTTAGTGGCCAGCATTTCTTTCTTTCTGAAGGCTGGCTGTTCTCACCTTCTTACTGGTTTTGCTGGGCTGGGACAATGTTTGGTTGCCTATGTCATGCAATCACTAACTGTAATATCACTATTGAAGAAGAAACCCTGCAACTCTTCTCCACAAGCAAAAGGTCTTAACAAGGGAAAATCTTTGATCCTAGGCAGGACTATTCCTTCATGAGGTGGTAAAAATTTGATGGGCTCTTCCTATGTCAGACAAGTGTTTCTAACATGTTTCTGTCTGCCTGATGTTAGAAACTGTGAATTTACATGCAGGCACAAATATTCATGGCCATCTCTCCTGCCGTTAATGGGATACTAGAAATCTTTGGTCTGTGGGGAGACTAGTTAGTTGGAGAAGGACTGCAGCTAGGAGACTTTGATAGCAAGCTGACATGAATTATTTCTGCTACCTGTCTCTTAATAGCAATCTTCCCACAGGGTGAAAAGGATTTTTATCCATGTAAAACCTATATTTTTAACAGAAGTCTCTAATGGAAAGATTGGAAACAAGGAGGCTGGAAAGCAGACCCAGTCCTTTTTCTCTGCATGCAATTTCAATCCTGCTCATGTTTTTGTGGTTATTCCATTTATATTTGCTGTCCCGCACAAACAATATATACTTCCCTGGTGACAACTAATGGAGAGTCTCCACTGAGCCCAGTTGGGATGATGAAGTGCTTCTTGAGCTAATGATTATACATTAGCTCTGCCATGCATTGCCTGCTTGTTTTTTCCTCTTTGTCTATGTTGAGCCTGTCTATGCCATTACAGAATCATGAATCCCTGTACAATGATAGCTAATAATTGATTTTTCTGTTCATTTGAAGGGAAAAAAATAGACTCAAAGAGACTATAAAACTTCCCAATTTTCCTCTTTCTGAAACAACAAAGCCCACCAAGCATTTAGTCTGACATAACATTTTTTAATTGATTATGGGTACAAATAACATGGGCATTGAAAAATGACCAAGAAATAGCGACATGATTCAAGAGGAAGGATTGCTGGTAGTGAATTAAATGGAAAGCTAGACTGGCAAGTGCCCACTAACTATGGTCAAGAAGTCTGTGAGCCAAAAAACAATGGCAAAGACAGGAGGACCCCTATTTAATTTTGTCATTGGCTCAACAATGAAGCCGCAAGATGCAGAAGCNAATAGACTCAAAGAGACTATAAAACTTCCCAATTTTCCTCTTTCTGAAACAACAAAGCCCACCAAGCATTTAGTCTGACATAACATTTTTTAATTGATTATGGGTACAAATAACATGGACATTGAAAAATGACCAAGAAATAGCGACATGATTCAAGAGGAAGGATTGCTGGTAGTGAATTAAATGGAAAGCTAGACTGACAAGTGCCCACTAACTATTCAGTTGGTTCTTCTCAGAGACCAGTGAAGTGACATCTCCTGCTTCTGCAAGGAAGCAGAAGCAGGAGATGTCACTTCACTGGTCTCTGAGAAGAACCGAATCTCAATTGTCCACCTGGCAGTGGCAGCAGGAAAGACTTTGCTCAGAGCATCTTGGACAAGTCATAGCACTGAGCTGAAATTTTTTCAACCTGGTTCCAGCAAAGGTTTAAGCCAAACAGTTATTAGTTTCTAATACTTTTTAAAGGAACTGGCTAAATTAAGAAAAAAATAGAAAGGTGGAAGTATAATGGGCTTTGGATAAATGGGCTTGGATGAAGAGGTTCAGATAATCTGCTGAGGCATGTCAAAGCCCACAATTCTGAGAGACGGAGAGACTTATGATGAAGATGGTTACAGGATATCACCGAAAGATTGAACTGTTGAAATGTCACAGAAAGACATTCTGACAAATTTTAATTCAGGAATTGAATAGAAAATGAGTAATTGAACACCTTGTGTTGAAGAAACAAGTTACGACAGACGATATATGACTTTTTATGTTAAATTTAGAAAATATCATGTAAATTCAAAAAAAAGGAAAGTTGGAACAAACCACTTTTCATATTTTTGATTTGCATATTTTGTAATACTCGATTATATCTTGCAAAATATTTTGATGAAAAAAGTCAAATCAAAAATGTTATAAGACATAAATAAAGAGGATAAGCTTTCATGACTGTTCCTTCATGGGAGATAACTAGAACATAAAATATGGTGGTCATCATTGTCTGCTTATTGTATATAAGCAAGAGATAATGTTTACCCTGGAGTACTGTGAAAATAATTACTGTTCCTAATAGCAATAAATATTGGCCAAAGGAATCAAAAAGTTTTACCGTGAGTAAATTCATTTGCAAACTTACCTGAGAGGAATTGAATCAAGGAGTTGTTCTAAACTGGCTGCTCATTGCTAATTTGTTTGACAGGGTGGATCCAGATTTGCTCTTTATTTTCTATTCTTACATGGCAGAACCTTGATTCTGAGTTTTCAATTCCCTTTACATAAAAACATTTGGTAGTGTATTGTCAGTTTATCTCAATAAAGCAATGAAGGTTGCTGATCAGGGAGGTTTAGTTAGAGTCTCTGCTGACAGAGAGTCATTTTTCATGTTGAACAGCCTTTTAGGGTGGAGAAGAGGAGGGAAAAAAAATGTTTAATGGCTTGCAACATAACTAGAATTCCCTGTTCCTTTTCTAGTTTACAGTTTGTAAATAGCTTCCAGAAACTCATTCCCTTTGGTCTAATTCCACTGCTTCTCTATCTAATAAAAATGTTTGCAGAAACAGCAGGGGTTGTAATATCTGTTTTCCAAGTTCTTCACTTGATGCAGTCTCTTACAGTTGATATTTGTAATAGCAGAAGTGTTTGTGTTTCCGTTGTTGTTTGATAGTCCTACAGTCCTATTTTCCAAGGTTTACAACATGACAATTAACCTTTTCTCATGGTGGATTCTTGGACCCATAAGTTTTTACAGATAAATGAATAGGTTTACTGATAATTTTATTTTTTATTACTGATTATATCTGTCTGATCATATAGGCTCTTAGTACAATTGCCTTTGTAGTGTTTTTGTTTGTTTGTTGGTTTGTTTGTTTGTTTTGTCTGTGGGGCTTTGTTCAGAGAATACATTTTAGTCCCAGGGCTGATGCCTTGGCACTGTGAAGAGGTAAAGGAGGCTTCAAACTGCTCTGTGGTTCTTTTCCATCCTGAGGGACTCCTCAGGCAATTCAGGTTTGGGATGCTCATTCTTTCCTCCAACCCATGTAGCTCATCCTTTGCAGGCAGAACAGATGGAAAACCTCCTGCAGCTAGCTCCTGCACCCAGGCTAAATATTTCCTTGTGGCAGTCGGAATCCCTTTTATCTTCTTGAAAAACATTTTCAGTGATCTCCAGTCCTGTATCTGGAGTTGTCATTCTGGCATAAAATGGAATTTGAATACAGCGCTTTCTAAACTCGTCCTCTCCTAATAAGAAGACCCTTATAACAGTGGTCAATTCTCCTATATGCACTTTTCTAACGTCCTCATTTTTTTCACAACCTTTTTTTTCAGTATTTTTTATCATTTGTTCTCCTCATTTGCTACAGAAGACTTCTAGTCTGTTCTTTTCTGCATTGTACAAGTAATTGACTGTTTTCATAAAGATTTATCTGATATTCACTGCTATATGTTTTACTGAGATTTCCTTTTTCCACTGTTGTTCTTTACATTATTTTATCATCTAAAATTTTCTGTAGTTTCCCAGTGAAACTTTTCAGTTATTCTTTTATATCACTTTCATAGTACTGCTCTAGAATTGCTTATTGGCCCACCCTTTTTTTCATATCTGCTATCATTTCTCCCTTTGTTGGCACATCAAAAGCAGACAGTCCTTTTTAAATAACACTTCTGACATATGTTAGACTGGTATTTCAAGAGATTATAAAGGTTCTTAAAATGCAGTTTGATCTACAGGACTGTGTTTGACAATACTCATGTTCTTAGAGATTTATTAGCATTTTTATTTTGTATTTGACTGCTCTCATCACTGGATACCCCAAGTGACCTTGTTGCACTGCATTCTCAGAAATCAAAGAAAACAGAAGCAAAATTATGTTGTTGCCTGTCCACTGCAACAGGGGAGTACCTAGGGATGAAATGAGACTTACCTCATACTTAAGAACAAAAGCAATGTCCTACTGTTTTAAATCTTGATCCTACTAAAATAATGCTTTACCTCTAACAGTAGCAATAGAAAATTTAATTTAGGGAGGGCATGAGAGTCTAGACACTATCTGTAGTCCATTTCGCTTATACTCTACTGATATCCAATCTAAAAGAGAAGAAGAAAAAAAAAAAAACAAGAAAAAAAGGATGAACCTTTCACTTTTCAGAGTGCTCTGAATGTAGAAGGGTACATCACCAGAATTATAAATGGCAAACTCCACCATTATTCCTGTGGCTCTACTCCAGAGAACATCTTTAATGTGAAACTACAAAGTTAAAATAAGCAAATCATTAAAAGCAAAAGAAAATGCTTTTGAATTCTTAGGACTTTTTCCACTGAGCATTTCAAGACTTCCCTTTGTGGCACTCCAGCTAATCATGAGAATCGTTGACCAGAAAATTGTTATTATCAGATCCTGTGAGAGAGCCACCAGGGTCTGAACTTAGCCTTCCTCAGTATGTAGCAAACACAATTGGAGGGGCTTGGTGAAGCTTTGTGAAACTGAGTACTTGGTGTATTCTTTTTCTTTTCTTTTCTTTTCTTTTCTTTTCTTTTCTTTTCTTTTCTTTTCTTTTCTTTTCTTTTCTTTTCTTTTCTTTTCTTTTCTTTTCTTTTCTTTTCTTTTCTTTCCTTTCCTTTCCTTTCCTTTCCTTTCCTTTCCTTTCCTTTCCTTTTCTTCCCTTTCCTTTCCTTTCCTTTCCTTTCCTTTCCTTTCCTTTCCTTTCCTTT